>DVZL01005395.1:0-12098 GCA_018236625.1 Lasaia peninsularis
GAAATTTTGAAATCGGTCCAGTAGTTTTTGAGCCTATTCAATACAAACATACAAAAATACAAAGGTTTCCTCTTTATGATATTAGTATAGATTTGTTGTTACAGCGACAACAGAAACACATAATCTGTGAACATTTCAAATGTCTAGCTATCACGGTTCAAGCGAAGTCTTAATAAAAGGGTTCCTTTTTTATTCTTTAGGTTCTTAACCCTAAAAAACTGGCCAAATGTGTCTATTATACTGAAACCACAATAATACAAAAATCACAGACGTAGATAAAATTTCCACTTTCTAGCTACTACGGTTTATGAGATATCTGGTGACAAACAGACAGACGGGCAGCGAAATCTCACTAATAGGGTTCCTATTTTACTCTTTGGGCCCATACTTTGTCAATGAACCCAAAAAAAAATTGATCGCTACTTACGAGCAGCTTGTTAAAAAGCAGGTGGCCTGTATACTATTTATATATATTCTTCAAAGCCTGAGACCGATACTGAGAAAGTAACAATAAAAAATATATGTAACGTAAATATATCCAACCAGAACATAAATATTACTTCAAAACCATTGTATGAATAAAAACAACGAAGTCTTACGACAAAAACCCATTGACAAGTTTTTCATACATTTAAAAAGAGTGAAAAATTTGGGCGAAGGATTTCAATCCGAAGATTAATTGTCCAAATCTGATGCTATTGTTCAAATTGTTGTCGACACTTTTAAACCCTTTATAAAGTTCGTGGACCATTGTTTTGAGTTTGAATTAAAAAAGGATGAAAAAAATTCTTACGCAATATCTAGTGAAACCAGAAACTCTTTCGGGCGAATTTAAGCTCTATACAATAAAAATAAGGTTTGTAATATAATATTCGTGGTAGGCAGTGGTAGTAAACATTTTGCACTTTAAAATAACGAGGTCACGAAGTTTTTTTGTGTTTTTGCCGGTCATTTAAAACTTTCATTAGTGAATTCGCGCACGGCCTCTTTATTTTATTCGCTGAACTGGTTTATAATTAATTTGTTGATGAATAATATTGCAATGGTCAGTTTACATTCAATATTCAAGGAATTATAACTAACGTAGTTTATTAGTGACTAATTTTCGTCATAAAATAATTAGCCACGAATTTATATTCCATGACGAATATAAGTATCAATAAATACTGAGAAATTCCCCGAAGTCACATGTCGCCATAGTTTATTACGAGTCGTTTGTCATTTACATTTTTTTATTTTATTTTTTTTCGTGCGGTGAGTAAGCCTATAAATAAATAGTAGCAATTCCTCTGCACGCTAGCTAAACTTATCTTAGGTTTATACTATATTTTTCCAGTGAATTAAAAAACGAAAGAGATAGATAATTTTAGTTGTGTCAAATTAAGCAATTGGAACGTTTTTTTTACATTTATGTAAATTTTTTTTGATACCAATTTAACAAGATTAAAAGTATTTCGTTTTCTTCTTTTACTTACGTTAAAAGAAGGCAGCGACAACTTACCATCACTTTACAGCAGCAGCATTATTAGTATCATCTTTCTTTCTATTCCATATTTATGTTTCCATTGTGGACGCTATCTAGATTTATTTCAGGTACATGCTATATTTCTCCAATTATACAAAAGACGGAACAAAAATTTATAAATAACGGTATCTCAAATAACCTTATCTAACTTACACAAAAAAGGTAACAGAAATGATAAAACAAAAAAAATCGAAATAATAATAAATATTATGACATCTATGTCTCCGAACAGGCAGCCATTTATATTTCTGCACCAACGATAAGCCGACAATATTAAGTCCCAAGATGTGACAGACTCCCAGATCCCAGGCAACGCTATGTTTTTCATATATCTACCGTGAAAAAACTCATATTACGAGTTGCCCTACCCGGGAATCGAAACTGGGACCTCGAGCGTCAATGTCGGACACTGACTATACTGGACCACAGAGGCGATTACTAATACGATAAGCCGTATTTCAATAGTATTCTGGCACAAAAACACGACCTAAAGATGAAAAAAGTAAAATAAAAACAGGATCAAACGTAGTATATGTTGTCAAGTTGACGTTAGAAATGTATATTATTAAGAGATAAGATTGTGTGCTTGACACACAGTAAACAGAGCCTATGGGTACCGTTGACGTCATGGGTGCGTTGCTGTCCTGTGGCCATAATATTAGGCCTAATATTACTACAAAATCAGTGCTCACTATTCTCGTTTTCTGGCTAGGAGGTTGTTGGGTATTAGTTAATATACTTATAAATTAGATTATACCTATTTTATAACAGATATGGATTACGAACGCCTCGTCGGCCGAGTGGCTAGTGTACACGCCTAACTGCATCGACTAACCACTAGGTTCGGGTTTGATTCCCGACGGGGACAGGCATTTGTGTGATGAACATAAGTGTTTGTATTTCCGGGTTTGGGTGTTTATTAAATTTATTCTGGTATCTACTTAAGTATTTCTATGTATTGATATCGTTGTCTAACACCCATAACACAAGCATATAATTTGCTAACTTGGGGTTAGATCAATTTGTGTAATTTGTCCAATAAAAAAAATAACGTCTTCGAGTTAGCTTTATCTTGATTCAAATGACATCTGACTCGAGAAAAAGGGCGTTAGTTTTAAGACAAATCCACTACCATCTAACCTCTAAAACCCAGAGGGGAATCCAAGCCTAATTCCACGAATCCAGGTCTCATCGCGATATTTTTTATCCTTAAGGGCACTGTTAACTTAATAAAAATCATAAAAAATAATCTTAAAAAAATCATAGGTGTGTCAAAATTCGAAATTGGACTAATAAAGTGATGATGATTTGATCATTTCGTGTTTGCCTACACAAAAACGCACCCAAATAGATCTAGTTTAACCAAGCCATGTGAAACACACTTGAGCTTGGAAGCAGTCAAAGAAGTTGAAACTCGACGTCGGTTTAGCGCAGCTGTTCGTGCCTACGGAGGCTGTATACAAAGTTTCACAAACTTCACCTGTTATCTACAGACACGTGAAATCTATCGTCTTTCAGAATTACAAAACATTTATAAAACGAAGCCTGTTAGTTACAGAACTCAAGAACTGATGGACTAATTACTATTATTTTTGTGATTTTGGATTTGATTCGACTGAAATAAATGTTTACTCAAAAAAATCAGCTAAGAAACAGTTACTATGACATCGCTGTCCGTCTGTCTGTCTTAGTCAAACAGCGAAGTCTTAGTGATGGGGTCCAGTTTTTCCCTTTGGGTAAGGAAACCTAAAACTACTTAAATCAAAAATAAACTTCCAGCTTCAGATCGGTAAAACACCATCAAATCTTTATTAGGCAACATATATTTAATAATATAAGTATATCGTTGTATGTATATTTAATAATATTATTGCTTATTTCAAATTCTTATATTTCTTAATTTTAAACCTCAATAAATAACAACATTCAGCAGACATCCAGCCGCGGCGGTGAAACTCGAAATGTACCAAAAATTGCCACTACAAATCACAAATAAGTGGCCGTCCGCAACGTATTATAATTAGATGTCAGCCCCCGAGCCCTTTGCGGCTGAAGTATTCTCCAAATTTCCATTTCAGTTAGTGGGCGATTTTTACTAACACATGTTATCCCTTATGTAAACGTTGGGCCTTCGTCAAACGACCCTCTTCCAGCGCCTATGGGACACGCAATGGATCAAACTCAAAATAAGTTTGCGGGAATATGTGCTTTTTTGCAAACATCTTTCATATTTTAATAAATTTTGTTTATATATGTTCGTATCTGTCTTATTTTTTACATATCATCTAAACTAAATTAGATATGAGTTTATTTCATTTGTTTATGTTTCAATATATCGACGATAAAGAGACAAAATTAAAGCTACACTTTACAAAAAAACAAACTTCAGTTATAGAAGGGTAGTAATTCTGCTGCACACTAACTAAACTCATTTTAGGTACCGATGTCTTTTTCAAAGAAATTAAAAACGAAAGAGATAGAACAATTTAGTCATGTCAAATTAGTCGGAACACAATAACTTGTAATACTTTTAATCGAAACAATTATATTCTATATTATTCATCGTTGGCGCTTAGTGAAACTTCCACATATTTATATTTTAAATGAGAAATAAATGTACTTTTTCACAAATAACTTATAATTGAAAATAATTTTTTAAACAGCCACCTGGTTTTACTTTTTACAGCAACATCAGGGCTTCATTCAGACTTTTATATACGTACACTAAACGTCTGAAGAAATATAAAATGCAAACTAATCGGAAATTACTAAAAATTGTTTCTTTTGTTTGCGTTGATATAAAATACTGATACTATACTAAGTTTAGTTGGTGGCAGCAGAATTAACAGCAATATGTTGTTTTAATTTACAAAAATTTAAAGATCACGTGATCAAAAACTAAGTAATATATTTTTATTACACTATTAAAAATATTTTGGAATGCCTATTTTTTAAAAGCTTTTATTTAACTTGCAATGTATGTTTGTAAGTATGTATTTTGGGTTGGAATCTTAGAACTCTATTTTAAAGTTTATATCTTCATGCGATTCAGCTGAAATTTTGTACACACGTTTAGTTTGGATGACAATGCACGATAAAGTAAATGACGTCATTCTAAATCCAATATATCCGACTAACCAAGACGGCGAAATATTTTTTTAAAGGACTTCTACAATATGAGTATCAAATGAAAGGGTTCTTTGAGAGCAACTCAAAAAATAATGTGACGTTATTCTCATTTCAATATGGTGGACCATCCAAGGAGGCGGCATAGATATTTGTAATGAACTTCTACATCTACCAATATAATAGAGAGGAAAGGTTTGCTTTTAGTTTCATAGTTTGTATTGAATAGGCTCCAAAACTACTGTACCGATTTGAAAAATTATTTTACCACTAGAAGCAGGCATTATCCTTGATGAACATAGACTACTTTTTACCAAGGGAAAACGCTTCATTCCTACGGAAAAACGGGTAGAGGGAGAACGGGTACTAAGAATTATATTTCACTATCACTATTGTGACGTCATTCTAAATCCAAAATGGCGGTTCATCCAAGAAGGTGGAGTAGTCATTTTTAATGCACTTCTAGAATATGGGTATAAAATGAAAGGGCACGTTGAGAGCAACTCGAAAAATAATGTGACATTATTCTGGTTGGGCGTCATTAGCATTGGCCTGCTAACAACCAACCTGTCTAGGAAAAGCACAACTCAAAAATCAAACCCGTAACTGTGTTTCATTAAGCACAAGTACGCTATAAACTGAAATGGCGCATTCTTCCAAACATTGAAGTCAAGATAAGGCTGTGCTGAGGACTGAGAGGCATTGGGATGTAATAATAAAATGTCATGAATGTACCACCTCAAGACACCTGGGTGAACCCTGAGCTAATATACAATATTAGCTCTTACCCTTCTAAACGGTGCTCTAGGAGGGTCAACGAATATTTCTTCGGTACTCATGTGAACAAATTGGTAAACAGAAACATCTACACAAAAGAAGGGAAGGCTGGAAAAAAAGATATTAAAACGTCAAGAAAAACTTGCTAACGAAGACGGTGATGCAAAACGCCAAAGACGTGATCACGACAATAGCAAAAACCTTAGACAGTTAAAACTAGATTAGCTTTATTAAAAAAATTAATAAAGCTAATCTAAATCTGTGCAATTTCCAGCAAAATTCGACTACGCCGTTACTTTCTTAGGCTCCTTCCACTGGTCAAGTATGTGTGAACTTAAGTAGGGTAAAATTATTAGAAAGTGTCCTTATTGAAGAGCTGGATAATTTGAAATTATAGTAGTAGTTGCGAGGCAAAACGTACGTTACGAGTGGCGTTTTTGATCGAGTCGCACAATACTCCCTTTTTTGGCAGCACATTACAAAACATAAGTATACATTTGTTTAAATATGGATTTCCGCAAAGTAACGCCTGATCCTATTAATCAATATTCATATACTTCACCATTATTATGTTACTATATATATACGTAAAGAAGTTGAAATTTCCGCAGTATATTTTTTATATTCTAACATATTTTGTACGTCCAGAAACCAAAGTGTAGTACAGTAAAAAACATTTCCGTTCCCGTTTTATCCATTCTAAGGGAGTCTCTTATACTATAAATAGCTGTTGTAATCTAATTAAAAAAATCCAGTATTTTGCATTATTTATATGCCAATAGATATTTTGATAGAAAATCATTATCTTCAATTTCAAAAGTATTTCAATCGCCTTACGTATAAGTTTTATATAATACAATGGATAAAAACAGCTGTTATGAGATTCAATAATCAATACATCTAAACAAAGAAAGAAGATTAAAGCTTTACCTAATTGTATTTAATATTAAAATAACCGCTTTTCACTAAATTATACATATTATGTATGTTTACAAGTTATGTTAGTTATGCTTACAAGTTTATATACCAAAAAAATATTTTTTTAGAATTTTTGTTCATCTGTCGGCAAGACCGATTTTTACGGGACTTTCACAGGCAGACAGCTGATGTAATAAGGAGTAGCAAAGTTATATAAAAGGATTTCTAAATAAAATAAAATTATATGTTTATTTCTACATAAACGACATTCAAAGTTTATCAACTAAGGTTCTTCAAGTTTAAAATCATGGAGTCAAAACTAATATCTGGAGATTTTTTTTATAGAAGAGGAGGCAAACAGGCAAGTGGGTCACCTGATGGTAAGTGATCATCGCCGTCCACGAACACCCGCAATACCAGAAGTATCACAGATGCGTTGCCGACTTTTAGGAATGAGTATGCTTTTTTCTTGAAGGTTCCTAAGTCGTATCCACTTGAGAATACTGCCGCTGGTAATTACATTCCTAACAACGACCTGTCCCGAATATTTAGTATCGATAACTCTTTCTAAGCTGGACTACGTTGAAACAGACCGGCCTTTGAAGAGCTAGATAGCCGGCCCTATCAATTCTGGTCAGGGATAGTAGTTCTTAAGGGTTTAAAATTAAAGAAATATATATTCCCTTTACGTGTAAAGATGATTACAACTAACCTTAAACATAAGAATCGGAATGTTCGTAAAATGTCTGCAATACCATAAACTGGTTTTGATGGCGGTTACGCTGGCGAAATAGTGACAAAATTAATCAAGTTCTGGGTCAGACAGTTACTGCACTTAGGCGCGTGGGACCATATCGTAGTGTGCCTACTAAAGGAGCTGCTATCCGCCCGGGGATGCTGTATTTAATCCTAATACACAAAAAAGGGGTGTTGTAGGTTAATTAGAAGTAAAAAAACTATTATTCTTTAGATTTCGGTCCGAACATGTTCCGTTTAATGGTTTTGGTTTTGTGATGAAGAAAATTATAACAGTGTAATATGATCAACATTTTTTTAATGCAACGTGTCCAGAACGAAACTGAAAGAGTAGCAGTTACACAGGCACTGAATGTAACTTATTGTCCTCTCCGGGATCAAACGAGTCTCAGATAATATACTCCTTTGTATTTTTTATATTAGTTTTTCTAAAAAAACGAGCAAATGTTGTATTGTTGTGTTCTTCATAAATCATAGGTATTTATTTATTTATTTAATTCTTTATTGTACACAGAACAACAAATGGGGTTGGCATATACACAATGGTGTTGGCATACACAATTTAAATAATCTATTTAAAAAAGGAGTGCTCTAAGTTTAACGTGTCTGTGTGTATCTACAAGACAAACTATCCAATTCCGATGCGTTTTTTTTTTACCATGAAAGCCTACATAATCGAGATTGATATCCTAACAACAATTTATGGAAAACCGCCCAGGGCGCTAAAAATCATTTTTAAATTCATTTTTAGCTGCGACAGAGATTTTAATGATGATTAAGCTCAAAGGTAGGAGATAGATAGACTTATAGATACCCCTATGAGTTTAATAGAAGGGCCTACGAGCCAATTATGTATCGGTGATTACTGTAATATGCAATAGTATTTCAACCTTTGTTTTAAATAATGTATAAGATAACGAGTAACAAACAAGCAGACTCCGAATGGTAACAAATAGCCGTAGCCTGAAGACACCATAACTGCTATGACCGAGGAGACACGTTTCCAAGTCTACCGAGTACCCTAGTGCCCTAAGACCGGAGACATCAGACGGGTGGTGAGGTGGACGTCACCTCCTCGCCTTTTTACGCGGTGATGTTGAACTTCATAAATACAATTTAGAGAAAGCATATCTATACAAATAAATAAATTGGAGTTTCTGGTTGTAATATTAAAATAACTACTTTTAAATAACTGCTTTTTAATAAATGCATATGTTTATACATACACCGAAACAACATTTTTTTTTATTTTTGTTTGTCTGTCTATCCGACCGTCCATCAGCCGACCGTCGTAATAATAATAATAACATTGGAGTGTCTGTATGTGACATTAAAATAAACGCTTTTTACTAAATGCATATGTATGATTAAAATGTATAAATTTTTGTCTGTATTTCTGTAGCCGCTAATAGAGATTAGAATCGGTCTAGGTTTCCAGAGGGAAACCTAGACCGATTTTGACGGGACTTTCACCCGCAGACAGCTGATGTAATAAAGAGTAGCTTAGGCTACTTTTATTTTTGAAAACTATTATAAGAGATGTATAAAATAAAATAATTAAATAAAAACGTGGACGAACAACTTTTATGTAGTTGAGACCCTCAGGTTTCGTGGCTTCAACAAAAGGGTTGTCTTAAGAGAATTAATGGCAATAGGTCCCTTCTTAACAGGATTTCAACAGTGTCGGACATGTTTATATTTTACATATGGAAATCTCCTGAAATTGGGCTCCTCGCCTTACAATATTAATTTCAACGTTAAATCGGGGTATCAGACGAGTATTTCCATCTATCAGTATAGTGAAAATAATATAAATGGAGTAATACTGCTAGAAAAAACTACTTTTATTTCATTACCAAGTCGTCTGTAGAAAAAATAGTATTGTTTTACTTATCACTCAAAAATCTTAATCAAATTTATATGGGGCGATCATAAAACTTAAACTTACCACCTTAATGCGTGGCGCTCTTCAACCGTGCGTTTCCTAAGGCATTTTTTGCCTCGTACTACACCTTTATGGAACGAATTACCAGCGGCAGTAGGTATTCCCAAACGGATACGATTTAGGAACCTTCAAGAAAAAAGCATACTCATTCCTAAAAGGTCGGCAACGCATCTTCTGGTGTTGCGAGTGTGCGGCGATGATCACTTGCCATCAGGTGATACATCTGCCCGTTTGCCCCCTCTTCTATAAAAAAGAAACAACCCACCTTACAAAATAACAATTATCAAAATTTATTGATAGCGCGATAGTGGCATTTGTAGCATACAATATATAGGTAGTAAAAGGAATATTAAACTGTAGTATTACTCCAGTACTCGCGAGAAAACCCGCGTGAAATAAATGCGTGTATCTATTCAAATAAAAAATATGCATGTTTCTTTTTCGTTTTTTTTAAACAATACTTCAAGTAATTATATAACTGAAAAAATATAACACTTTCAAAATAGTGATAAATAAGCTAAAAAAATTTATCAAAATTATCATCATTTTGGGATGAATTAAACACCGCCATTTTAGCGCGCTTATTTTGTGATGTCACCGTGCACTAAGAAATGAGAACAATATTTTTTCAACGAAGTGTTTGATTCATAATTTTATAAATAGTGAGTGATCTATAACTAAAATAAACGCTTACTATAAATATTATATTATCCCTATGGGCGAAAATAACATTAAAACTGAACCGGACAAGATATTTGCGTATATAATATTCCCAAAGATGCAAAAATCAGGAAAAAGTTGTGTAAGGCGATGAGAAGAGATAATGAAACGTATTTAAGTAGTTTATATTGTTGCGAAGATCATTTTAACAAAAGTATTAAATGTATGTTCACTAAAATCGCTTTTATGACTCCACCTATACAACGACCTCATGGCGTTGACAGTGAACAGTGACGTCACATTTCGTTCGTGTTGCGTTTCCGAAATTTGCGAGGAAATTTAAAAAATACAACTTTTAAGGAATTAATTTTATCAAAACTTAAATATTGGTAAAATTACTTATGTGGGTATATTTCTTCAGCAATAAAAATTATACGTGTTTTTGGACCATTCTAAATAACGTGAATATTGCCTATTTGACCTAATGTAGGATTGGGCCTGGTTTCCCTTCTGGGTTGGAGGCTATGACAGTCACTCTGTGTAAAAACTGGCGCTTTGTCAAATCCCCAAGTTTAGGTGGCCGATAGACTTGCACTTAGCCATAACATGACGATGCCCCAGCAATATCTTGTAATTATGATATTGTCTATGGCTATATTTTACCATCAAGAAATCCTTTTTGTTTGTTTCTAACAACAAAGAAGTATTTCTTAATCTTCTATTTTTAACAATATTAATCAGTTACAACACAAAATTAAAAAAACAAATGATTAACAAATGTGGGTAGAATTAATAAATAAACTTACTTCTTTAGATGCGGTGGCTAAGGACGTTTGCACACAATATTTATATTTCTAAAATTCCTTTTTTGTATTTAATAAAATAAAATTATGTAGATTTTAAAATGCTCTTAAAAAAGCCTTCTTCTTTCTTTCTCTTTGACCGCCTCGTTGGTCGAGTAATCGTACATGCCTAACGCCATCGACTAACCGCAAAGCTCAGGTTTGATGTCCCAGCAGGGGCAGGCATTTGTGTGATGAACATAGAAAATTTCCTCTCTGGGTCTGAGTGATTATTTTGTTTATTATAGTATGTATTTAAATATTTCTATGTATTAGTATCGTTATATATTAGACCTATAATATTTTTAATTTGCTCACATAGAATTAGAACGATTTGTGTAAATCGTCCAGGAATATTTATTTATTTTCTCCAAATTAAAATATGCATGTATAGTGACATACAAAAAGGATTCATATTTTACCAATTCATATACTATAAATATATGTATATTATAAATATTATTTATATATTAATTTATATTTCACTGGTAGTAGAGTGCTGTGTAGAAACTCAGCCGGGTAAAGAGCCACCGCTTTACCTATTCCTGCCGCCATAATAAAAAATGTCGTGTTTCGGTCCGGAGGGTAGGGTAGCTTGCCCATAAGGTCTAAGAGCCCGACCATAGGACAGCGGCGCACCTATAACATCTATGGTGTATATAGGCCACAGTTGTCTGTTACCATCAGGAGGCCCGTGTGCCTGTTTGCTGCCTCAATCTGTTATTTTGTTAATTTTGTGATAAATTGAAAAAGGTGGATTTTTAACACGTTTTAAAATAATTCAATATAGTGTTATGTTATAAAGCAATGATTTATACTTGAGTTATCTTCGAAAGTTGCAGCAAATAGGAGAAACCCTCCAGCAGTGTAAGTGCAAGAGCTCACAAACATCCCGACTTCAAATATTCATTGTAACTGACTGCAGTTATTACGTATTCATAACGATCGACGGACGCTGTAATAAAACCCGGGGTAATATTTCACAGTAGCCTTTTTCAATTTAATCGCTCGATCTCATGATTAGAAATTCAAATTTGATCTTTGAGGTCCGTATTAATTGAATTTATATGAAATCTTGGGCAAGTTTGTTTGATTATATACATATTGTTGTCCAATCTATTTCGGGGGAAAGCGTTTTTAGAGTTCCGTATCCATGTGGTAGAAACCGACCCTATTAGTAAATGTTGGATTGGGTCGTTCGCTGTATAGAAGCCCCTTAAAATATTTATTTTATTCAATGTTTTAGTATTTCTCTTTATATGGCATTAACTATTACAGTTTATGAGATACAGCCTGGTAACAAGCAGATGCACAGTTCTTCTTATTCCTTCTTATCGCACATCTGCCATATCTTGATAGTTGAATTTTTCACAAAATAAAATAAATAAATAACTCCCATACAACACACATTCTTTCGCTCGATTTTAATGACAGCACCAGGTAGAGGCTTAAAATATTCACATAATGTTTAGTTTTTAATACGCTTTTATTAGCTTGGGTTGTATGTATGTATGTATGTATGTATGTATGTATGTATGTATGTATGTAT
>DVZL01005396.1:0-12098 GCA_018236625.1 Lasaia peninsularis
TTTCAATTCGAACCAGTAATTCCAGAGATTAGCGCGTTCAAACAAACAAACTCTTCCGCTTTATAATATTAGTATAAATATAGTACCTACATATTCATACGAAAAGAGGCTAAAAGTATCTTTACTTCTCTTTTGTTTCCATTACTATTTCTATTTCTTCAGTTTTAATAAATAAATGTGTTTCTAAATATATAATTTTGTATCAAATTAATATAGTAGACCAGTTAGTGTCATTAAAGTTTATGTTCAGGGTCATTGCGGAGTCAGCAGAAGTATGGAGTGCCAATTGTCACGGTCCCTACATACCTGCCTAGCCTTCTCCACATTCATCACTCTTTTTAATTAATTTAAATTAATTTGTTGTACTATGGTCTGTCTTATAAATCACTTCTTCTATGTTATGTACTAACGTAATGTGCAGCTTTAGATACAGTATGTATTTGTACCGATTAGACTGGTGTAGCGGAGGGCCTGGTGACCTATAATTCAAGTCTCCTGACTTACCTAAGACGACAGCCTCTCACAAAACCTAGTCTTACCTGCTACATAATAATTTGAAATTGTAGACCAATTAATAGTGATAAGAAATAAATAATTATTAATATATTATATAATTTTTTTATACATACACGTCGGTTTCAGAGTCTAGTGACACCACCCTCAATAATACGTGAAAAGTAGTGGTGGTTTCTATAATCTGTCTTTTTTTTTGTTATACTTTTATTTTTCACATTTTTTTACTAAACTAGTTGTTTTCGTGTTAATTTTTTTAGCATCAACGAAGCTTGTATATTTAATGAATAATAGCTAAAGAAAGGAATATAAAATTGAGTCCTTTATATTTAGTTGTGAAACTGTTCAAATTATGTGTAATAAAAATCGATAAAAACTGTAATAAAAAGTACGAGTGGTATATAAAAAATGTATACGTTTAGAAATTTTATCAAGTGTCAATAGTACAATGGAAAGTATAGCAGCATTAAAAATACTTTGAGATAGAAAACATAATATAATGCATTCTTGTATAGACACGTGCTGAACTATCCTAAACCATCGATCTTTTTGTGTATACCATTATGCGAAAATCTTAAGATATGAACGGGGTTTTTTGACTTTTTTGATGATATATTACCTGACTTTAGTCACAATTTTGTTCTGATTATTATCACGACACACCTTGGCTTAGTCAAGCATAATGTTGAAGTGTTGAACGAGTCCAAACTTTGCATTCATTATATTTTTACATAAGTACATGTCTTCACATCAAGTTCTTTATGGGATAGGCAGATACTATAGAGTGCTAAGTTTTGCTATTCATTTTACACCACACGATATAATTTTCATTATTTTTAGTATCTTAGTATCATTATAATTCGAGAATATAATCAAAGAAGATTATATTTTTGAATGAAAACCTTTGTTTTCTTACCAAATAGTACGTAAAACGATTAACTTGTTTTTGTCACTAGCACCGTCATTGTGTCTGAGCTGCTGGTAGAGTTTTGTGATAGGCAACAGTTTGTTCCTAATGTCATAGCTAAATAATCACCATAAATCTAAACGCACTCTCTGGATATCACACTTCTTACAACGATATATTCACAATCGGACGAATCAACTATCTCCCTCTCACAAGGCTGGTTTGTTTTGACGTTGTCCAGTTTAGAAAGAGTTAGCAATACTACATATACGAGACAGGTGGTTGTTAAGAGTAGGATCTCCAAATATTACTTTTAGTTTCAAGAGTTTTAACATTTCTGCATCATGTATGTAGTCGTTATAAACTTTGGTGTCTACAAACGACGTAATATACATATTTTATATGGAACTAGCTGTGCCCGCGACTTCGTCCGCATTTTTATTTCATTCATTTATTTTACACATTTCTATAACAAAATTCTAAAATAAAAGTAGCTTAAGCCGTTTCTTATTACATTAGCTGTTTTCCAGCAAAAGTCCCGTAAAAATCGTTGCAGCCATTTCTGAGATTAGCGGGTGCAAATAGACAGAAATTCTAAAAATACAGACAACAATTCAAAAAGTACAGACATACATTCTAAAAATGTTGTTTCGGTATATGCATCTTGTAAATATACAGATGCACTTAGTAATAAACAGTTATTTTAATGTTACATACAGACATTCCAATTTTATTTATTTGTATAGATGAGATTTTCAGCACAATAAAAAAAAGAAAATTGAATAACACAAGAAATATTTAAAGAAAATTGATAACATCAGGCGTTACTTTGCAGAAATCCATAATTAAACAAAAACAAAATTATTATTTTGAAAAATTAAATTATTTTAGCCTCTATGGTCAACTTGATTCGGTCTCTGATTTTGACGCACGAGGTCTTGGGTTCAATTTACGGGATAACTAGTTCTTATCAGTTTTTTCAGTTTATCTGAAAATTAATAATTTTGCCTGATCTTGAATTCTTGTCCGACATTGCGACGAACTTGTCATTTATCATAATCTTGTTTGTAATATGCTAATCGTGGGTGTACGTATACCTCTGCCTACCTATGGGGATATAGACGATATTTATTTATTTATCTTTTTTTTTAGTTTCGCAAAATAATAATACATAACTTTATTTTTATATAAAACATTTTGATATCGATTATAAGCGTATTTAAAATTCAAATTCTCTCTCTACTGCATAAGGAGCAACAGCGTACAGATAATTTTTTCATTTAAACACCTTTTAGATATCTCAAAATGTCATTAACGATAAATGGATTTCGCGCCATAACGAACGAGTGTTGCTACAATGAAAAATCATAAATCAGCTGTCATTTTGACAGTCGCTGAAAGGAGTCCCGTCAATGGATGCAGAACTTTTAAAGCGTCTAAAAAGAAAAAACGCCTCTTTTTTGTGCCGCTTTGATTAATTATAGAAAAAAAGGAGTTAATATTTTTTCGATGCGATCAGATTCGATCTCGTGTTTGACAGTGCAAGATTGTTATTTATTGGGATTATGTTTTTAGGGTTCCGTATGTTATAGTTCTCAAACATTTTTGTAAAAAATCAGGCAACATTGATACGCATATTAGTAACAAAACAAAATTCAAACAGCCTTTTCTATGGGTAATTTTAGAATAAATACACGACGTGTATTTTAAAAGTTTTCGTCATGCTGGGCACAAACACTATTGTACTTTTAAGTAGTAGTATTTATTTTATTCTTTTCGATAATCAAAATATGAAAGAAAGAGAAAGATTATGTTTTTATTTTATTTCTTTCACTGTTTGTTCCACTAGCGACATATCTGTTGGGAATGAGTTAATTTACGCCAACATTTTTTTCTCATTTTTATTATCAATTGTGTTTATTATTTTTAAACGAAATATGTACTTTTCCACAATATACACGTACTATTATTAGAATAATTTATTTTACAGTTAAAAGTAAATAAACTAATTTTTATGTTTAGTTCTATGGTTGTATGTACGCTGTTGCTCCTTATACAGTAGAGAGAGAATTTGAATTATAAATACACTTATAACCGATATCAAAATGTTTTATATAAAAATAAAGTTATGTATTATTATTTTGCGAAACTTTAAAAAAAAAGATAAATAGATAAATATCGTCTATATCTCCATAGGTAGGCAGAGGTATACGTGCACACAAATCGTGGATTTGCATATTACAAACAAGATTATGATAAATGGCAAGTTCGTCGCAATGTCGGACAAGAATTCAAGATCGATACACTATAATGCTATCGATAGAAAAGACATTATCATACAAAACACTTCCAATGCAATCATTACTCGCACTTGACCGATTTTTTCATATCTCAATTAAAAGCTTTGTTGAGCTTTTGTGTAAAGTAATAAGTTTTTGAATTGCATTCTTTTAAATGCGGCATGTTTTCAAATAAGCTTCACAAGTCTTGAACACAAGTAAGATAATTTAGTATTTCAACCAATGAGATGCAAGATAGCCATTTACTTGCTGATTGGACTAATGACTCTACCTCGTATTAGTCCGGTTCCTTTAGGCAGAAAAGACCATCTGCCTTTCTCCAGGCAGCTTGTAAATGGGGGGGAAATGACAAACTAGCTGTGGCCGACATTTCATCCACGTTTGATTGTAATTATTTTATATAATTCTAAAATTTAACTTAAGATACTAATCTACTAGAACTAATCCTTTTATAATCTGTTCAGCTGTTTCAGAGATTAGCTGGAACAAATATTCAAATTGACACAAATTGTAAAAAATGTTATCCTAGTAGGTTCATGTAAATGTAAACTTACATATGCAATTAGTAAAAAACGGTTAATTTAATATTAAAAACATACATTATAGGTTATATTATTGGTACAGATACAATATTAACGACAAGACCACTGGTGTTTTTGGAGCAGCAACTTGCTCAAGTAGGGAACCCTCATCTATTCCTACCACCATACTGACAGTGTCATATTCCGGTGTATGGTATAGTTGACCACAAGACCTATAGCTTTTGGTGTCTATAGACCACAGTTGCCTTTTACCAGGCAGACGTAAGGGTTAGTATTTGTCTTATTATCAGATTTTAGAAACCTTAATATACATATATGGGTTTACAAGTAGAATTTTTCAGGTTTCTAGCCTTCGAGCTTCATAGTTAGCAGAGCTTAGAATCAACTAAGTGCTTCAACTGTTAGATCATACATATGTTTGAAAGTACATATACCCTATTTTATTTAGAATTTTTGTCTGTCTGATTGTACCCACTAATTTCTTTCTGAAACTAATTTGCTTTCACTGGCGGACAGCTGACGTAACAAAGAACAGCTTAAGCTATAGCTCATTTCCTTTAGAATTATATTTTAAAAATCTCCTCTGTGGTGTAACGGTACGGCTGTCGCCTGTTAAGACCGTTAGCCGCGTAGGGTCCTGGGTTTAATTCCCAGGTCGCTCAACTTTTCTTTAATGTTTTTCAGATTATTCTGAGTAGGAATTACATTGCCTGGGATTGGATTGTGCCCGAAGTGGCGATAGGTTTGCCACCTATCACATCAGGACCCTAATGCCTAGGCTAATCGTGAGTGTTGTAGTATGCTGGACTTACGAGTCGTTGATATACTAGCACACCTCAGATTAAAAATAATCTAATGTGTAAACGGAATAGGCCACGACGAGGTATTTTCGTAATCGCAGGATTTACTATTTAGACTAGATGGTAGAGTCCTAGCTATTCAACAATAATGATACCAACCACGTTTCTTTGTTTGTTTTAGCCTTTTTAATGTAACGGGTAAAGTTAGGAAAATAACGAAAACAGAATTATAATTTTATATTGAAATGAAATTATATTCAAAGACGAGGTGGTGCGTTGTTATAACGAATACAAATTGGAAAGCATGCAAATGCCGCGGAATAAAAGGTATTGTGGATTTTCCTATTGCAGCCGACTTAAAAGATATGTTAATGACGACGCCACGAGCGGCAGCAACAAAATTTCAATTTAAAGGTCGCTGCCTACTTGTTTTTTCATATTTCACTGGAGGTGCTGGCGACTTCATCTACGTTTAAATTTAACTAAATAAAATCAGCTGTCTGTCAGTGAAATTTCCGTCAAAATCGGGAACAAACAGACGGACAGAAAGGCATTTTTATTGTATAGATTGCAAACAAAAAAATATTTAAAAATGAATTCATTATCAAAATTAACTTACATCTTCCATATTGAAATTGTAGACTGAGATACATATACACCCAGGATTAGCCGACGAGATTAGGTCCCATAATCTGACAGCAACTCAGTCGCCATATCGCCCATATTTTAACGTAATATGTATTGTACTTTCAGTTGTATAGTAATCTAATTGTTTTTTTTATTACTAAGAAGGTTCCAACGTTTGAAAAAGTATAACATTCGAAATTCAAATATTTCCGATTAGCTAGAACAGTGGTAGATCAGTCAGAAACTTATTAGTATTTTTAAAAATAGTGACATCATTCAGCAGCAACGCGCTACGGACTTCCATTTAGGTAGTCCAGGTTCGAAACCTGATGCCTATAAGATTTTCTAGCTTATGTAAATTTTCTGAGTGCACTTATAGTGAAGGAAAATATCGTGAGGGAGCCCGGGATTTGTATCCGATATGGCGACGGATTTGCCACGTCAGCTAATCATGGGTGCATACATATATCTGCCTGATATTTCGAGTATATGGGCGTGATTTCTAAAATAAAATTCTAAAATGAAAGTAGCCTAAGCCTTTTCTTATTAAATCAGCTGTCTGCCAGTGAAAGTCCCATCAAAATCGGTCCAGCCGTTTCTGAGATTAGAGGGCGTAAATAGACAGACAGACAAACAGACATAAATTCTTAAAATGTTGTTTTGGTGTATGTATCTTGTTAACACACATATTTTTTAATATTACATACGGAAACTTCAATTTTATATATTCTATTTGTATAGATTACTTTTTACTGCCATCATGTGAGAGGTGACCCTAAAGTACCTTACTGGATAGCGAAATTAATTTATGAGATAATAAAATAACCACTGAGTTTTATTTGACACTTTATATTGGTCCTAAAGTGCGGCGCGAACCAAAGGGTTATTCATTTATACTTATTTATGGCTGGCATTATATTAACGAAATTTAATGGGGCGAGATGTAGCAAGCGCAAAAGTTAATGAATCTAATGATTGCAGTACACTTTGGACCAAGGTTTTGGCCAAACGTGTCCAACGTGGAAACTTTAATGAATGTAATGACAGCAACAGTTTGGGCCAGTGTTAGCCAAACACACTGGTCCAACTTGGAAGAACTGGATGAATATAATGGCCGTAGTACACATTGGGTTAAAGTGTTGGCGAAACATGTCCAATGTAGGAAACTTTAATGAATCTAAAAGCTGTAGTACACGTTGGACCAAGATGCTAGTCAAGATCCAAAGTGTAAAACATACTTGACGGTGTGGACGGTAAAACTACCTTCATCAATTTTCATCTGACTTTCAAAAAAGGAGATTTTTAATTAACGTCTTTTAATGTCTACTTAGGAACCTTTTACTGTCATCCAGTAAAAGGTTCTTAAGTATGCTACAATTTTATGTTACAATGTTTGTGTTTTAAGTTAATATTGGTGGTAATTCCTGTGAACGTTAGCTAAACTTATTTTAGGTACATGCTATACAAATTAGACAGCATATAATAAATTGTAGTGTTTTAATCGCTTTTTCCTGTAGCATACCTCAGACAGAATTCTAAAATAAGTAGCGTAAGCCGTTTCGTCCTGGACTCGGCCTGAATTATAAATTAAAATTTAGTATCAAATTTGAAAATAGATGGCGTTGTGTTTCTGAATATACTCGGCTTTATATCGTCACTAAATTAAGCACTCCAGTTTTATATATTTGTTTAGATTAGATTATATTCGGCACCCGTTGCCGGCATCGTTTTTTCGGGATCGATGCCAGTCTTCAGAAGGTAGTAGGTACGTCGTACATATATATTACAGCACTCGCTGATATAGCTGATTATTAGTTAGAATGGTTTTCCTTCATAGTAAGATCAATCAGAAAACGTACCTACTTGAGTTAGAAAAACTCGTTTGTACACAACAGGATTTGAACCTGGACCACCGGAAGGGAAGTCTGAACTGCTAACTGCTAACCATTAGACTGATAGAAGTATTGGCCGTCAAATTGCGTGTAAATTATAGGAATGCTTCTGAATTATATTTAGAGCTAATAAAACATTTTATTCGGCGTTTTACGTTTGTTCGAAGTTGCTTATGCCAAAGCGATATTTCGTGAACATTTATAGTAATGTCATTTAGGACTGGAACAAAATTAACGAATCATGATGTTCAGATTGAAAATACAATTAGTGCAGTAATATTCCTTTTTATTGGTAGAACGTTTTGCAAAAGAGACTTAAGATTCCAGTTTTAGGTTGATACGACACAAATAATATCTTTGGTTTCGTAGTTTTACTATAAGCTAACTGTTAAAAATAAAAGAAACTGACTAACATTTTTCTCATTTATTATTGGCAACCTAAATAGAATTTATTAGAATTTTATATGATGTATAATATTATATTCTGTTACTTCGTAATGACACTTCTACTAGTATATTTAGTTATTTAAACTTAAGTTTTAGCCTACATTAAAGTGATTTAGTCAATAAGGCTACAACAAAATAAAATAAAAAAGTAATTACATCGTGAATTACGAAAATTGCAATTTTGCTCCAAAATCCAGGATTAATGACAAAACATGTTAATGCTTTGAGCATAAAAAACGACTAACGTACCAAATTAAGATTTAATTACAAAAAAAAAACAGTAAAAAATATTTCTAAAGCTGTCAAACAATCTGTCAAAAAACAAAATGTAGGTTTAAAACACAAAAAGCCTTAACAAAAGGCAATAAAATATATTCACACTGCAGTTTCTTTTCTTTTTGATTCATCGCCGGTCGAAAGGTGCGTGCACACAGTGGGGATTGTAAACTTGAAAACTTCCGAAGCATCATTGTTATTATGAAGTCATCGTGCATATTAAATTATAATTTTATTAAATAGTATTAAAACCAAAATATGATTATTATTTCGTCAAATACCGCCAAAAAACTAAAGGGGCTTCAGGAGAACTAGACTGTCGACTGCACTTCACGACAGTCTATTTCTCCCAAAGATGCTTCGTTTCTGAGGCACTGCTGCCCTTTGGTCGGGCTCTTAGACCTTATGTGCAAGTCTACCGGCTACCTTATCCTCCGGACCGAAACACGACAATGTCATTATGGCGGCAGGAATAGGTAAAGCGGTGGATCCCTACACGGGCGAGTACTAAAAAATATAATTAAGATTAAATATTTAAAAGTACAACAAACGTAATTTTTTTGAATCAAATGTAATCTTAAGTATTTTATTGGGTGCCGGGATACATTTGATTGCATATTTTTAGAATAACACTAATGCTGTTAACGAATAATTTATTAACTTATGATACTATAGCAGACAAAATACAGTATACAATAGTGAGCACCAAGTAAGTACTTCCACATAAGATACCGGAAAAGTTGCGGGTTTGTCATTTTATTAAATTATTTAAACTTAGTAATCCTGCAAAAAACTGATTTTGAATTGGTTATGATGTCGTTAAGATGAAAGACTTTTTTTGTTGTTCATACATCGAAAAGTATTCAACCAATCGCCATAAAATATATAAATGTGAATTTGGACCCATTATACAATACAATAATCATAAAAATCCATTTCGAATTTCCGTACTAATAAACACACAAAAATCGAAAAGACGAATTAAGAACCTCCTCTTTTTTTAGTAGGTTAAAATAAATAGACCTAAGATTTGTCTCATGACAAAGAGACGTACCTACTTAATTTTTTCGTTACATCTTTTAGAGGCTATTTTCTAATCCGTTGGTAGATTTTGGATTAAAAATAGTAGTATAGAGAGAACCACCTCGTTGGTCGAGGGGCTAGCGTACACGCCTAACCCCATCGTCTAAACGCAAGGCTCTGGGTCGAATCCCGACGGGGGCAGGCATTTGTGTAATAAAGTATTTCTATGTATTAGCACAGTATTAGTATCGTTGACCAACACTCATAACTCAAGCATATAATTTGCTTACTTTGGGGTTAGATCAATTTTTTCGTTACATCTTTTACGACTCGCCCGGATTGGTACCATCGCCTTACCTATTCCTGCCACAATAGCGTCAGTGCTCGTCATTGTTGTGTTCAGGTTTGGAGGGTAGGGTAGCCGGTAAACATACTTACGCAAGATGATTACCATCCAACGACAATATCATAAAAATGTGTAAATTGTCCAGTAATATTTATTATTTATTTATTATTTGTATGTGACTATGGAATAACCTGTGGCCATTATTGTTATAACACCATTAATGATATTTTAATTAATAACTCTAATTAATTACTGAGTAAGTAATTGTTGTTATTTACTTTCTCATTATTTTCATATCAAATACATATGTTGATTAAATAAAACTTTCTAATTAATGTTCTTTGATGTGGTGAATAAACAGATGACGCGATGTCAACGAGGGTTTAGGGGGTTTTAGTGTTATTTTTTGAGTTTGAAACTTTATTTGATACCGGAGTTGGAAGGCCGTCAGCTGAGCAATAAATAAACTATCTTATTATTATTGCTTATGTGATCGAGCGGCCTCGGTGTCCGACTTTAACGCAGGTCCCGATTCGATTTCCAGGTAGAGCAAAATTTAATTTGTGTGTCCGATATAGCAACGGAGTTACCCCATTGTCACATCATCATCATGTTAATGCCGTTTGAAAGAAGTAACGAAATTAAGCTAGTACCAATTAACAATAAGTAGTACTTATATTAGTTTAGTGTGGTACAAGTGACAGTTATGATACGGGGATTTTCGAGACTGAGAAGAAGTCCATGTGTTTAGATAGTATCGATACACATAATAGCCGTGGACGTAGGTACTACCGATCTAAATAATTAAAAATGTAATACTTATCTTATGTATATTAATTTTCAGTTGAAAATATTTTTGATTGATTTTTTTATAATGTTGTATTTTTTGTTTTTGCAGTATTTATTTTTTCTGTTTTTTGTGAAAAATGAACGGTGTAATTCGATCAGTCTCAATTTATCCGTTAACTTATCTCTAGTTCCCGCAACTACCAAGATCGGAGGTCGTGGAGTAGGAAACCATATTTAAGGAAACAAGTATCATTTAAACCCATTTTGCATACGGAGTAATCACGTAACAAAATATGTATGAAACTCTTTTTACCAGAACTAGTTTATAATACCTATACTAAGTATAGGACAATCAAAATAGTATTTTGAAATCCTGTCCCCATTAGTATATGACTTGCAGTTTACAATAATACGAGCACTGCAGACAATATATATTATGTGAAGGAGACAATATGTCTTCACTCTTCATATTGTCGACTGCAATGAAAGGGAAAGTAAAATAAGGCTGATCTCACAATTGAGGTGAAATCTACAACCTAGCGTGCATTGAAAGGGTCTCACGAGGTAGTTATAGGTATATGTGTCCAATGATCATAATACCTACCTTAATAGAACTTTTTGTGTTTGTCATGGGAAATCTCTGACATAACTATAGCTTAATAGAACTTTTTCATTTTTTGATGAGAAATCTCGGGCGAAAATACCTTTATGTCCGCAATGATCCAAAATAGTTATGCACTAGTAAAAATTTTAGAGTTTGTCGTAGGAAATCTCTGAAATCAGGTAGAATCAAGTAACTTTACACTTATGATTCCCGAAGGGGTAGGCAGAGGTGTGCTAGTATATCCACGACTCGTATGTCCATTAGATATACTAGAACACACCCACGATTAGTCGAAGTACTAGGGCCCGGATGCGATAGGTGGATCTTACGCGGCTAACGGTCTTAATAGGCGACTGCCATACCATTATACCACAGAGGCGATTAATGAGAATAAATGAAGTGAATTATAAAATTAGATATTCGAAAATATATCAAGCGACTTTACCGTGTTCTAAATATGAATAGCGACATCTATTGGTCGGGTAGGGTCGCTCGTTGTATGGGAGCCTCTTTAAATATTTATTTTTCTTCTTGTTATAACAGCAACAGAAATACTTCATCTGTGAAAGTTTCAACAGCCTCTTGAGATACAGCGTGGTGATAGACAGACAGACAAACAGACAGCTGAGTTTTAGTAATAAGGTCGCGTTTTTACACTTTGGGTACGGAATCCTAGAAATCAATAGCTTTTGACTCAAAACACTAAATTAAATCAATGTTGGCGTAAGTTTGTATTTATATGAAATTTAAAGGAGATAAACATCTATACAATTGGCTAGTTCCGAAGCTTACGTCTTTGAAGACGGAAACATTCTTGAATAGCAGGTTTTCCCACGGATTTTTCCGACACAATATATACCTCATAGGTACCATGTGTACTAGTACTTATATTAGCTGATAGGTATACATTTGTTTTGCAACTTAGCTATAATATATTATGTACTAGCTGTGGCCGCGACTTCGTCCGCGTGGTATAGTTTATTTGGGCATCATTTATTTTTGCAAACAACCTCCTCAGCTTTATAAATTATA
>DVZL01005397.1:0-12098 GCA_018236625.1 Lasaia peninsularis
ATAAAACAAAGTCACTTTTTTGTCTGTCCCTATTAGTAAGTGTGCTTAAATCTTTCAAACTAAGCAACGGATTTTAATGCGGTTTTTTAATAGGTAGAGTGATTCAAGAGGAAGGTTTTTATGTATATAATATGTATAGTATACTCGTGTGAAGCTGGGGTGGGTTGCTAGTATATGATATAATAATAAAAACAGATTAAAGAATGATTTTGACGGAATTTATACTGGCAGCAGTTGATGTGATAAGGAGTAGCTTAGGCTTCTTTTAATTTAAATTCACTGAACTGCTGGTAAGAAATAATTATAAACAAAATGAAATAATAGCCTCGGTGGCCTAGTGCCTAGGTTAAGGTTGTTTTTAGTGAAAAAGTTCATTTTGTTTTATTCATTTGAAACTTGTATTAGTATCAATTTTGAGGCATAAGTGTTCATGACGGCATGTTCCCAAAGTTTAACACATGTCGTTGTGGCACGAGCCGGCAGGTGGATCACTTTTTATTCAAGTATAACAACCGACGTTTTGCTTCAGGCATATCAAGGAGGAACACAAGAGCCTTCGATCTATACATACAACCAAATAAAATTGGAGTGTCTATATGAAATATTAAAAAAAACGCTTTTTACAAAATGTATATTCAAACAAATATAAAATTAAGCAATTTGCTAATTCCGCGAAAATAATTGTGATTATTGTAGCGTACTTAAACAGAAAAGACTGTATGTACAAAAAAGGTGCTTATCTGAAGTCGAAGACCCCAAATAATACCCGAACAACTATAATGTATAATAACAAGGTGCATATACCGAAATTTTATTTTTCAGAATTTGTGCGAATTTGTCTGTTTGGATGTCTAATCACTGTAATAGCTGACCTAGGGACTCTATGGACCAACGCACCAATTACACTTATGATATCTATAACTTGCCTGCTTCTTATGTATTTAACAAAAGTAGTTGTACCAATCCGGGCACTACAATCCCTACTAGTATTATTAATGCGAAAGTAACTCTGTCTATCTGTAAAGATTTTGTGCCTAAAGCACTGAATCGATTTTCATACTAATCGTGGGTGTGTTCTAGTCGTGACTTACGAGTCGTGGATATACTAGCACACCTCTACCTACCCCTTCGAGGATAATAGGCGTAAAGGTACTTTTTTTAGTACAGAGATAAAGTTGACCTAGATGAAAAATATAAGCTACTAAAATACCTTCTTTTTAATGTAGTCGGAAAAATGTCAGCCCTTTAAAAGTTAACTGTGTTATTAAAACAATTGACGCGGGCGAAACCGCTGGCGAAGAGCGTGTAGTAAATAGAAAGCTTGTACGTAGGGATCATGTCATTTGGCACTCGATACCCTCTGCCTACCTCACGAGGAACTTAGCGTGAAGATATTTATGTAAAAAGATAAGTGTTTCAATGCTAGATACATTCTATGAAACTTACGTATTTGTGTATGATGTTCGCATGTTTTATTATTCGTAGAGTAATGACGGGATGAAATCTTTTCATGGAGCTATCGCAGCGGTTGCATTCAATAAAAAGAATATTCAGGTGAAGCGCAGTTTAGTGAGGACTGACGTTGGCGTCGGAAACGCTCGCCGGTAACTGGGACGGGGTATATACTGTATATGTATTTACTCCGTTAGCGCTTATGTACCGCTGAAAATATTTCATCCTACTTGTGCTGTGAGTGTATTTAATTGTTTTATTTTACACATTCCTTAAACAACATTATAAAATAGAAGTAGCCTAAGTTTTTCCTTATTACATCAGCTGTCTGCCAGAGAAAGTCTCGTCAAAATCGGTCCAGCCGTTGCAGAGATTAGCGGGTACAAACGGAAAGACAGGCAAAACTAAAAAAACACTATTTTGGTACGTGTACCTTGAAACATACATTTAGTAAAAATTTGTTATTTTATTATTACATAAAGACACTATAATTATTAATTAATATTATTATTATTAATTAAAAGCTTTTATTTAACTTGCATTGTATGTATGTAAGATGTATTCGAGTGGAATCTTGAAGTAGATATTTTCACCCGATTAAGCTGAATTTAATTTTATGGACACGTCTAGTTTGGATGACAATGCACGATAAGGTACATGACATCATTCTAAATCCAATATGGCGGACCAACCATAATGGCGGAATAGTTGTTTTCAAAGCACTTCTACAATATGGGTATCAAATGAGTTTTGCCTTTTAACTTATTCAATATATTAGGTATAAGTATACTCCGCTTGTGTTTATGTACTTACCTCTGAAAATCCCACTAAAATAATAAGCGCGATTTTTTTATAACATTATTACCTATAGATATTCGGGGTATTGTACTTAACTGTTTCTGGCTACAAAAAAAAACTCATAAAAAAACTATCGTCGCGCTCAACTTTTGTACGTAATAATCTACCTACGTCTTATGACTGTCTCTTATCTCGTAAACCAATATTACCCTACCAAAATGACAAACTAACTTACTGGGCAGCAATTCTTCGGGATTGGAACTATCACCTTACCAATTCCTGCACGACAACGTAAGTGGTCTCTATTTTCGTGTTCCGTGTTGAAAAGTTAGGTAGACTCGAACACGTAGTCTGATATACCGGAAATAAGAAATAAAAGCACCAGTAATAGTGGTGTCTATAGGCGAAGGACATCAAGAGATCCTCTGCTTGTTAACTCTTATATCATAAAACACAACAATGGGGAGCACTGACATGACCATGGTAAACATCTTTAACTACGCTCCAACGAAAAAAAATAAGTCCCACTAAAGGAATTGGTGTAACCGTATAAAATCAATATATTTCCGCAATTCTTAAGTCGATTTATATTTTTAGGGTCCCGTATCAAAAGGGTAAAAACGGTAAGATACCCTAAGTGCACAGTCTGTCTATCTTCCTATTTGTCACTAGGCTGTATCTCATGAACCGTGATAGCTAAAAAGTTGAAATTTTCACAAAGGATGTATTTCGGCCGCCATAACAACAAATACTAAAATACGAACAAAGTAAATATTTAAAGAGGCTCCCATACAACGAACGACTTAAAGAACCAATAGTTGGCGGTTTGCATATTTAGATCGCGGTGTAGTTAGATGATACTTTATAATGCATCGCGCTGTATAAATAGTTTTGTTTTAGTATCAGTATATTTTTTTAATTCTACCCACATTTTTTAAATTACTGTCTGTTAATTGTTTTAGCGATTAATATTGTTAATTTTAGAGGAATAATAAATATCTTAATTGTTAAACCATAACCATTAACCATATACTTTTGCAATAGTTATAAAGCGTTTTTGCTGCTATTATAATTGATTCATACGATACGGAAACCCTTCGTTCGCGAGTCCGACTCGCTCTTAGTGGGTTTTTTTTATTAACAGACATTAAACAAGCCCGACGAAACACAACAAAATATCGTGTACGTTTTTTACGGAGCCTTCGATTGTACGCCATCATTTTATATAGCTATTATCGTATCAAGTATCGTGTACGTAGTAATTGTGTTTTTACATGAATATTTTATGTACTTTTGTGTATGGTGGTTACACATTGACTGTATGTGCAATTAAAATAAAAAAAATATAAGATTCAAAAATGTTTTGGCAATTATTAAATTATATTTATACTATTAATATTATTATCATTATTATTTAAGTAGCTAATTTGCTATTAGTAAAAGTGTTTAAATTAAAAAAAAACTGGACAAGGGATAGACGGACTCGCACACTAAGGGTTAAAATTTATGTGAATAGAAAACATTATATTTCACATAGAATAGACAAGGGGTGCTTGTAATATATTTATATAATTCTTTAATTTACCACCGAATCGGAACTGGGCCACTCTCTGAGAAGTTCCGGCTAGAGAAGTTAAATGTATTTTATTTACTTTTTTTATATTTCTTACCACTAAAACATTATTACATATACATCAAAATATGAAAGATTGGTACGAGAAGCAATGTTAAAAGGTTTTTTATACAATTTAGATTAGAAGTTAAATTTACCAATTGATAGATATTTTATATGATTTAAAATCATCCTCATCCATTCTGGATTCGCACCATTATCTATAAAAACGACAAAATATCACGTCTGCTGTATGACGACCATTATTAATAATAATTTTATTTTGACTATTTATTTTTAAAGTGAATACAAATAACTAAGTATTGTATAATTATTTCTACCATTTACCCGTTGCCTAATCGATAATTAACTGCCTTTCTAATTAATATTTACATTAGCGACATCTCTTGATAGGATACAGAAATTAATCATCACCTTCAGGGTGAAAACTTATGATTACCTAGTATGTTTTTAATGTAAGATCCAAAAATAGGATGTTAAATGTTTAAGCACAAAAAATCAGCAAATTCTATGGCTAAGCAGTCATATATTACACAAAGGTATTTTTCGTAATATGCCTTCCGTTTGTGCCTTCTTAAGCTTCTTGAATATTGAAATTTGACTTGTTTTAAAACTTACATGCAGGTCAATAAATATAATCAAATAATAGCTTGCCATTTTTTAAGACTTAGTCTCACCTGCAATCTGATATCAATTTAATCTTTTCTCCTCAATTTTTTATTTCTGTTCCATTACCTTCTTACCTGGCTTAGGTATGGTTTTTGTGAAATGTACCTGCACTACGATAAACGCCGACAAATATTAGCACCTGTCCCTGCGAGCTCTTATTGGCCGCGATTTTGGCTAGGGATTATATTTATAGTGATGTTACAACTATACATCGATAAAATATATGTCGATAGAAAATAGTAAGCGGTAATTGGATGCCTCCTAAAATTTACCACCGGATCGAAACGTGCTATATTTTTATAATTCCTTACACAAGGAGTAAAAACGGAACCCTATTGCTCAGATCTCTGTCTGTCTGTCCGTCTCTGTGTCCGTCTGTTCGTCTCTCTGTCCGTAAAAGGCAAATAATCAGATTCGTCGTATCTGAGTACCCATACGACGAATCTGATTATTTGCCATTTTTATAGATTATGGTACTATAGAAATATAAAAATCTTCGTGCATTAGTCCACCACACACTTGGTCGGTGTTTTTTCATGTGTTGTTACTTATTACACTGGTGGTAGAGTTATATCCCGGGTGTAGGTGTGTCCCAGATAAGGATCCACTGTCTTATCTGTTCCTACCACCATAATAATAATGTCGTGTTCCACTCCAGAAGGTAGAGAAGTCAGTAGACGTGGACATTATAAGGCCTAATATGTTGACCACAGAACACCGACTCACCTACAACATCTTAAGCCACGGCTGTCTTGCTATTAGAAAGGCTGTGTTCTTGTCCGCTGTCTTACTTAAATACAAAAATGCTTAAAACTAAAACCTTTTTACATATATACATTATATAGATACATTTAGTCGTTTTTATAATGTGTATTACAACAAAGTTGAGTACATAACTATATTTTTGTTCTACCATAAATACTTAAAAGCCCAGTCGTAACTTAAAACACATAAAATTTCCCACATGAATTTATATCTGATCTAGTTATATGAGTTACATATAAAATTGACAAATAATTTATGACTATGTTGTAAAGTTCTTAATCTGATTATTACATAATATTACAAGGTAATGTTACATTATTATTTATTACAATATTAAATTCAAATCGCCTATGTGATCAAGCGTTTTTAGTGTCCGATTTTTACGGACGAGGTTCTGGGTTCGATTCCAGGATAGATATTGGATTTGTGTTCGATATGGTGACAGGTAAAAGCTCATGGTGCATAGATACTTATAGACCTTACTTGAAAGAACAATTTTAGCACACAAATGTGGAAGATCTATATGAGATATATATGTGACAAAAATGTATAAACTGTGATCTATTGTTCAAAACAATCTCTACTAGACCACCAAGAGCGGCAAAAAATATAAATACCAAACTTCATACATAACAAAATTAATGACAACAATATCATTAAGCACGCCAAAAACAAATACACTGATTATTTGTAAAAGCAATAAAAGTGGCAGATTATGAAAGCGTAACAATAAGCTGTAGCTGAAAAGTTATCGTGGGTTTTATCGTATGTTAACATCCCTAAACAAATGGTCATTTGAGGAGTAGCGTGTTGGACAGTATATGCGAATGCAAGGAACGATCGGGACTCAGGATGGCGGGGATAGCTGCAAGGATCCCGTGCCCTTCGAGGGTCACCTTGCACAGGTACATGCGCGTGCGTCTATTGTGCAACCTGACACTATATAAACCCATAACATTGCTAAATAGCTCGCCCTAATACCATCACCGTAAGGTCCATTTTACAACTCAAATCAAGGAAACCAATATGTTATTCTAACGAGTTTAATTTTTTTGAGAACCAATTGCATTTTATAGTTAAGCGTGACAGGATAATTTACGAAAGGAAGAGTTTGATGTTTTTTTTCTTTGTCTCGGCGGTCTTGCGCATGCGATTTGTTGTTTTTTCGTACGTTTTTTGTGTTTCTTTGTTTGTAGCAATTGTATGAGATAAATACTCGTTTATTACTTACATAATTGGTAGTTTTTGGTTGATGGATATTAAACCGGCGTCTTTGTATGTAGAGAATAATGAACGTTTGAGGAAGCTGAGCAAAATTTAGAGGGATCGTGACCCTTGACACTATCGATCTCTGCCTATTCCGTAAGGGACCTGGCGTGAAGATATGTATGTATGTTTTGTGGTGTAACGGTTCGGATGTCGCTTGTTAAGACAGTGACGCATAAGGTTCCGGGTTCAATTTCAATGAGTAAGCATTAATTGCTTGGGATTGGAACGTGCCCGAAGTGGTGAAAGGCTTGCCACCAATCACATCATCGGCCCTAGAACATTGGCTAATCGGGGGTGTTCTATTATATCTACTGGACTTAAAAGTCGTGGATATACTAGAACACCTCTTCCTACCCCTTTGGGGATAATAGGCATGGAGGTACTTTTTTTGTATGTATTTTTGTATGTGTGTATGTATGTATGAATATTCATATATGTGGAATTAAGCGCTTGGCTGAACTTGGGTTTAAGGATAATTAAAAAAATATCGTCGCGCCCATATTCATGTAATGGTAGGCAGATATACATATGCATCCTTAAGTAGCCGAGGATATTAGGTCGAATGTGCCATATTGGGCACAAATATAATCTCAGTCAACGTTTTGTTTTTTTAGATAAACTGAAAAAATGTATAAAAATGAGGTGCTCTATCCGGGGATCAAACCCGGGAGTCCACAAGAGCCGATTGCATTTATAGTTAAGCGTGACAGGATAATTTACGAAAGGAAGAGTTTAATGTTTTTGCTTGCGCATGCGATTTGATTTTTTTTCGTCTGTTTTTTTGTGTTTCTTTGTTCGTATGTAGTAATTGTAGGATATAAATACTCGTTCATAACAAACATAATTGATAGTTTTTGGTTGATGAATATTGAAATATAAGGAAGTAAACGCTTGGTTGAACTTATAGTTTTAAGGAGCGTTCGTTGTTAAATTACAAGAGGATTTTTAGAACTGTACTAGCTGTGCCCGCATCTTCGTCAGCGTTTTTATTTAATTATTTTATGCATTTCTAAAAAAAGCTCCTCCATTTAAAATTAAAAAAAAATGTATATTGTTTTTAAAAAAATTGTTTATTTGCGAAGGTTTCTTAATAAATGTGATATCTATCTAATACCTTTAAACGTGCAATTCTTGTATATATATATATATACAAGATTTTTTTTTTACATACAGTTTTTCATACAGTTTTTGAAATCACTGATATATATATATATCAGTGATGTCAAAAACTACTCAAACAATTTCCTTGAAATTTCGTATATATTTCGGGGGCGATGAATCGATCTAGCTAGGTTTTAGTTTTTTAAAAATGTCGTTTTAAACGTATTTTTGTTGAATAATATTTAATTAGAATATTAAGTGGAATTTCGTTGTCATTTACGAAGTTGAATAGATCGGTCGGGAAATCCAGCGAAAAACACAGGAAAACTTTCAAATCTCGGTTTGATTGTATTTTTTTTTTCATATTATTCATATTTCATCAGTAAGTAGTTTCCATAGTTATAAGAAAATATAATTAAAAAAACATGACGTATAAAAAAATCAACAAAGTTCAGTCATCCAGGTAGATACTTTATCCTTATCCAAATAAATAACATAGGTATATCATGGGCACTTAATTTTAATAACGCAAACAAAGACCATACATTTACAATGTAGATAGAATAGATATCTAAACTTTTAAAATGTTTAAAAGAAGAACAAAGTTGTTTTTCCTTGAAAGTCTGATGTTACGGGAGAAAAATTTTCCTCTTCAAAAGACTTTCTTGGAAGCAGCTAACGCAATTCGGATTCATTCGGAAAAAGCGGATTCTGTATTTGTCTTTGTCTGTCTTTTATAATCTGAAACTATAAAATTGTTTAAGATAATATTATAAAGTATAGACAAATCATAAGTCTCTGCAATAGTTTTAAGCGTGCTAAAAAAAATTAAAAATCAGTCAAAGATCATTTTTGTACTTTTTCGCACAATAAAATATCATATTAAGTAGGAGTGCAGAAAGATACACAATGTTTATGCTAAGTGTTAAAATAAATTAAATATATTTAAGTGAACTAACTTCGACCAATGGTGAACACTAATTACATGAAGTGTTGATTAATGTGTTAATTATTCTTGTAGGTGTTAATTAATTAACATTGTTAACACGTAATGTGTTAATCGTATCACGTTTATTTACGGATACATTATTAATTTAAAATTAACTCAACGTTTATTTGTACAATAGTTTTTAAAATGGATTTTTTATTCATGAAACCATTAACTAGTTTTATTAGCGATTTTACTACCAGGACTATTGAAATACTCCTAATTTTTATTGTTTCCTTTGGCTCAAAGATAGGCTCGTTATAAACAGATAAAATTATTGCAAAATGATGTCTTTTTACTTTAAAAGAAAGAATATAATATATTAACTGCCTTATTTATAAGAATATTGAGGAAAAACCATATCACAATTTCATATTTTCTAACATTAACAAAAATAATCTCTCAATTATACCAAGTTTTTATAATTTCATAAAAAAAGCTTTTTATTTATCAAGTCGCTGAGCATAACTATCGGCAACCAATAAAAAAAAATTTTTTCGTAATTGGCAATTTTTTTTTGACAAAAAGCAATTAAAGTAGGACTCTTTTGTTTCACAGGAGTCCTCGCCCACATTGACGATAATATCAACGAAGGTAAGTAACGAAATATAATTCGCGTCATTAGTCACCTCATTTATTGCCAATTTTTATGCTTTTTTATTTCATATATACCATATAATATATCACCATGTAATATATTCAATATAATAATGTTTATAAAAAAACCATAAATTTATGATTAGTTTATTTGACCGATCACCCGTTTTACAGTATAACCTTAAAATCTAAAAAAAGGAATCAAATTTTAATAAAAAAAACTAATAAATTTACTTAAAATAATTTTGTTTGGCATCAGACCAATTGGGATGGAATATCATGAAGGCGGCCTATGTCCAGCAGTGGATTTACATTAGGTGAAATTATGATGATGATGATTATTAGAATATACTCTAATGAAATTAATTACAAAACCATATATTTATAAGAGGTATACATACGAACATATCTTCACCGGTTATGAACCAGTCCTTGCAGCCATGGTCCGTAAGCCAGGCGCTAATTTTCGTCAGTTATTTCTTCTCAGTCGATAATTCGTAAAATGTCTCAGAAGTTGCATTATGAAGCGTTGTAAACGTCAGCCGCGGCTCCGTTGGTGTAAGGTTTTCTAAAGTTAGCCTAATAATATTTTGAAGAAATAAAATTGTCAGCTGATTATAAAGTGGTGGATTATACATCAGCTGGTCACAAAAACACGAAAAATATATATATGTGTTCAGTGATTTCCTCCCACAAGAAAATTTATCAGATGATAGTTTATGTATTGTTTTTAATAAATAAATAAGTCAGCTGGCTATATGTAGGTTGAATGTTTGTCAGCTGATGCCCTGAAGGTGTAACGTAGGAGCTAGCCATCTTTCAAAAACATGCTAAAACGTCATTTTTTAAGTGAGTGATAGGATATATTTCCAAACGTTTATGTTAACATTTTTTTTAAATTTTAATACAATACAATAATATACAAATTTATTTATTTATTTTATTATTTTTTAAAATTTTTATTTTATTTACGAGCACTCGTAACTGGGGCTTTATATAAATTATTTTAAATATTTCAATATTGTGTTAGATTTTATGTTTATTTTTATAGCACCTTTGCACAATATATTTTCGTCGACTTTTGTTACATACCATAAGGTTGCCTGGAAGAGATTGCTGACTTGGCGATAAGGCCGCCTTTATGTATTATTTAGTCTCTAGGTTTTATTTACTATGTTTATCTATTTTGTATTTTTGGCTGCTCAATTAAATAAAGAGTTATGCTATTCCATAAACTATTTCTTAATTGAATGAAAAAAAACTATTTTAAGTTTTTTTTTAATTTAAAAAACTTATTACATATTATATAATATTATTAATTATTATAACCATTTAAAAAAAATCATTAAAAACTAAAAATGAATGTAATTTTCTTAGTATACTTATGAATGCCTCGTGACATCTGAAATAATATATTATCTCTATTCATCTTAGAGCGTCGAAATTTTAATAAGCGTTCAAATTTTAATTATCAATCAATCAAGTTTTTATCTGGAACACATCTCATTTTCATTTGAATAATACATAAAAAAATAATCTTAATTATGCATTTTCCATAAAAAAAACTAGCTCAGCATATTTTTTTAATTAACACTTAATTATTTCAATGTTTGCAAATTTATTTTATCAAAAGATTAAATTTATATTTGGTCTAGTTTTTGTCAATGCTTGTCGTATAAACTCTAAAACTCATTTCACACTAGTTCAACGGCCGTATCGGTGTATATTTTACCATTTTTATGGTAATTATTTGGTTTTAAAATAATACATTATTTACGAAGGTGGAAAGTTTATTTGGTAAGCAAATTATATGCTTGTGTTAAGGGTTTTAGACAACAATATAAATACAATATAACACTTAAATAGATACTACAATAAATTTGATAAAGATCCAGACCCGGAAACACAGACATCTATGTTCATCACACAAACGCCTCTCCCCGTCGGGAATCGAACCCGAGCCTCGCGGTTGGTCGGTGTCATTAGGCGTGTAATTAATCCTATTATATAAATCTTAACTGAAATTAATCTATAGCCAAATAATTTGTTTATCACAAGCACTTCATTTTCATTTTTTTTTACTAAGTTCATTTTCATTTACTTTTAGTTTTAGCGTGGCGCTCTCAGGATAGTTTATTAATAAATTGTTCTTTAATTAATGCGAGTGAAACCTGGGCGTGCTAAATAATTTGATAACGAAAACAAATACGACTAAAAATATCTTGAAATCAAAAAAAATCTTAAATACGCAATTTCCATAAAAAAAAAAACTAGCTCCGCATATTCTTTTAATTAACACCTTATTATTTCAATGTTTGCAAATTTATTTTATCAATGCATTAATAATTTATTTTTGATCTAGTTTTTGTCTATGCTTGTCGTATAAACTCAAAAACTCATTTTGCACTAGTTCATCTGTCAAAATGGGTGTAGATTTTACATTACGATTCTGGTGATAAGTATACGTCACACAGACACCTAAAATGTTAACGGTGTCAAGTCATCCTATTTACATTGAGCACTGATATAATGATGGTAATGACAGATAAAACGTGGGTAATGATCCAGTTGAAAGGAGACTATCACATGACTGCACTATTTCAATAACTTAGAATATAGACTTGACTTGCACATAAGTTCTAAGAGTCCGACCACAGACAGTGACGCACCTACAATATCTATGGTTTCTGTAAGCCACGGTCGTCTCTTAACATGATAAGATGAAAATAGACTATATATTTATCGTAAACTAGCTGTTCCGGCGAACTTCGATCGGTTCAGTAGTTACAGTTTGATTCGCGGCCAGGATACAGACAGACTGTTGCC
>DVZL01005398.1:0-12098 GCA_018236625.1 Lasaia peninsularis
GCCTAGTTTCCCTTCTGGGTTGCAGAGGTCAGGTGGCAGTCGCTTTGCGTAAAAACTAATGTCCTAGTCAAATCCCTGAGATTAGGTAGCCGACCCCGATATCAACTGATATAATAGTAAGACGAAGAGGTGCTAATACTATAAATGTACCTTTCAACATTGCTTTCGCGTATTGTGACATAATTCTTGGGGAAAGCACCATACGCGTCCCTCCGTAGGCTGCTCCCCCAGTACCAGTCTCTGGTCTCTCTCTCCACGTGCACCAGCTCGCCCACCTCCAGCGGCAGGTGGAGGAGTGATGATGAATTGAAGTTGTATAGTGCTGGAATTAATAAAAACTGTATTAAATTGTATGAACATATCTAAAAGTATAAACATCATGTATATGAACTAGCTGTGACCGCGACTTTGTCTGCGTTTTTATTTATTTCATATTAAAAATTGATAAAATAAAAGTAGCCGAAACTGTTCCTTATTACATCAGCTGTCTGTTTATATCCGCTAATCTCTGAAACGGCTGCGCCAATTTTGACGGAACTTTTACAGGCAGATATATAAAATTTAAAAAAAAAATCTTTATATACCTATACCTTGTAAACAAAGATATGCAATTTTATTTATTTGTATAGATGAACAGATTTTGTTTTCTTTCATATGGCTAAGTAGTGATAATAGATCAAGTCAACGACAACTTCAGACAAACTTTGGTGACTATGGAAAAGAACAAAAAAAAAGAATGTCTTCTTTTTTGTTTTGTTTTCTTTCTGTTTGGTCTGTATCTGGCCGAAGGTTCCTGGAGGCCTACCTTGGCCTTTTTTTATTATTACAATATAAAAAAAGCAAACACTAATTAAGAAAATACACTGTTAGTCAGGTATTCAAACGTTTCGGTTGTTTGAATAAATCTGCTTAAAACATAGTAATTCATAGAGTAAGAGATAAAGAAAGATAAAATAAGTTGTAGTCAAATGCCAGTTTTTATTTTAAATATTGTTATGGCACAATAAAAATAATAACTAATAATACAAATACTATTTTTTTGTGAATTATAATATTATGTAAGTTTTTCAAGGAACTTTGCAATAAGTGTCAAAAAAGGTTTGCTACTTTCATGCAAAAATTTTCTTAATACCATTATAGAAATAATTAGAGAAAAATTAAATATATTTTTTTTAATTTCCTGTATCATTCTGATGTATAAGCGATATTACTCCGGGAATCGAACCCAGAACCTCGTGCGTCAATTTAGGACACCCACTTCGCACGACAAGAAGCGATATAGATAAATAAATATACGGTTTTTAACAAGATTCAGGGCTGATATGATTGAAACGTGATATTTTACTCTGTTCTCTTTTTCCTTGCATATATCCGTAGGGGATATGACTGTGAAAATATGTTTGCAAAACCTTTTACTCCTTTCATGTGGTAAGAGGCAATGTTTCACAACATTCTGCGGTCTGGTTTCGCTGTAACAACTCATTTTAAACCGTCAAAGTCGAGTAGGGTTACCAGTAGCTTAGAATTTACAGGAAATATCGGGACTTTAAGTATTTTCAACCAAAAAACCAAACCGTGGTTTTATGGTCGCTTTAAAGTGACTTGAAAAAAGAGGTTTCGTCTTAATATTTTTGTTGTATGTTGTACCATTAGGGGGCTTCCATTGTCTATGTGAGGTGTTCAAGAGGGGGAGAGGCTCAAACTGAATCTTTCTAAATCTCATTAGGGCCGAGATTTAACAAAGATCACGTAATTTTTTTCTAGTAGAAAAAAGTATAAAATAAAGTTAAATGGTGGTAGTTTAGGATCTTTATGAATAAAAATTTCATGGGAATTGCTTTAAAATTAAAATATTTCTGGAATGAAAATGTTCCACACAAAATATGTTTAGGTATTTTTTATATCCCAACGCGATTACAGCCAAAGCACACACTGAAAAATCTCACGTTTGTGGAGGGGGAAAGGATCAAAAATACTGAAAATCACGTAATTTATAGACTTAACTACAAATGGATTGTTGATAATTATGGAGTCTATAGGAGTGTCTAGATTTTGTAGCTCCATCGTCTATGCCCTAGCTGTTAGACCATATGTGCCAGTCTACCGGCTACCCTACCCTCCGGATCGGAACACGGCAAACTAATGACAATGGCGACAGGAATAGGGCCGTGGATCCCTATCCGGAAAATTACTGCACAACATTTTACAATCAGAGGTCACTGGTTATGTTTGTAATGACGTAATAAACCTATGTTCGCCTCATACAAGCTGCTTGGTAGGGAGGCAGATGGGCCCGGACCAACACGGGAAAAAATATGAATTTTGAAAATTGTGAACATTCATCCCAAAAAAAACATGTTATAAATAAAATTTTTCGACATACTTCATATAAGTAAGGCGTATAGTAGTATATGATTTTTCTCTTTATGAAATACGGCCATTAGTCCGTACTACCAAAACAAAACCAGTTCCCTTTTAAGGTACATACACGTATATTACAGTAAATTCAAAAAAGGTCCAACATTTCCTCTAACCTCTTTACGCCCGAGGATAATAAACCGTAACTCGCTAATTAGGAGTTGAAATGTATTAATTTCCGACACTTCCATACTTTTAGGCTAATGTGGACATTAGCACTTCGGCGCATGCACGAAGGAAAATAACCTCTAACCAAACGAAATAAAGATTAAATTCGTACAAATAGAGATTTCATTATAGAATGACAAACATGTAATAAAGGAGCTACACTAATTTGGAATAACAATAACACTGGAGTCGCCAAAATCAGACCCAAAGGAGCAGGGTGGGGTATCACTGATAGCGGATTTTACACACAAGCTATCTAATATATACATTTTTTCTCAAAAGGAAATATTTTTCAGCGATTGTCGCGTTTGTTTTTTAAAATATAAACTAAGTTTTTTTATGAAATAAGGAAGCGAACAAGCACACGGATATCCTGATAGAAAGAGACTACCGTGGCCCATAGACACCATAGTTGTTATAGGTGCGTCGCTGTCCTGTGGCCAGAATGTTAGGCCTGGTGTGCAAGTCTACCGGATACCCTACCCTCCACGAACACGACACAGTCATTATGACGCCAGAAATAGGTAACGAAATGTATCCCTACCCGGGCGAGCAGCAGAGAACTGATGCTTGTTATGACGCAATGGCGTTGTTGGTAATGACTAAAGTAATCAGCCAGCCCCTAGGGAGATAGTCTATTCATCACCAACACACACACACACACATACATATGAATCTTCACGCCAGCTTCCTTGTCTGGTAGGTAGAGCGTATCGAGTGACAAATGTCACGATCCCAACATACATTAATTGATACAAATTTCTTCATACAAACACGCCGGTTTCGGAGACTTGACACCAGTCTCGGATAATACACGAGCTACCTGATCGTTGAATGTCAACGTAGGTCTTCCTGGGTACCTACTGGTCGCATTAGTCAACCTTTCATCTTTCAGTATTTTTACATGACCGAACCATCGGAGCATGCCCTTTGTCATTTATACCCCACCATTTTCTTTCCGTCCCACTCCTTCCCCTGGACCAGTAGGGGTAAATATTAAATGTATCTATAACAAAGACCACACCTCAACAGAGATTCGTAGCGCACGTACGAGTGAGCCAGCGCTATTGTATTCACGTATACCCGTCCCTGTCTTTGGGAAATTAATTAAGATGTTAATGTAGTTAGGGTCAGCTGATATGAGAAAACAATTTATCAGGGAAGTAAGTCACCGTAATATTTAGTTATCGGGGGTCACGCTAGGTGTCCCAGTTGTGTTTGACGGGTTAAATGTTCTCTCGTTGATAGCCTTGTAAGGGATCTTCTACGATTTTGATAATGCGATATCTTCTTCGAATCTATATACTAATATACCAGCTATGCTCGCGACTTGGTCCGCGTTTGAATTTAAATAAATAAAAATAGCCTAAGCTACTCCTTATTACATAAGTTGTCTGTCAAAATCGATCTAACCGTTTAAGCGATTAGCGGGAACATACAGACAAAAATTCTTAAAAAATATTATTTTGAAATATGTACCATGTAAACATACATGTACATATAGTAAAAAGCGGTTATTTTAATATTACATAGAGACACTTCAATTTTATGTTTTTGTATAGATAGAGAAGAATCTTTGCTTAATTGAAAACAACCTCAGAGGACTGCAAGGTTCGAATTCAATTTTCTTATTTTAATGTTGATTAGTCCATTTAATACGTTTCCGTACCCGAAGGTTAAACACGGAACCCTAATACTAAGACTTCGCTGTCCATCTGTTTGTCTGTCACTACGCTGTGTCTCATGAACCGTTATAGCTAAAATTGTATAATTTTCAAAGATGATATATTTCTGTTGTCGCTAAAACAACAAATACTAAAAACAGACTAAAACAAAGGTATAGAGATTGCTCCCATGCAACAAACGTAACTTTTTTTTCACAGATAGTGGTATGGGATCCTTCGTGCGCGAGTTCGACTCGCACTTGGCCGGGTTTTTGCTTTATAAATACTTAACTTTTTTGAAAAATTTAAAAACATTATAAATGATAACGAAAAGAGGGAAAACAATTTGAACAAAACAAGCATAACAAAAATCCATTTTAATTGAAGGAGTACTTAATCTTGGAACATAGATGCAAAAAAAACATACATGCAATCGAGAACCTCCTTCTTTTCAAGTCGGTTAACAAAATTGAATTGCAGTTCGCGGTCTATATGACTTGTAAAAGCTTATTACAAAGACAACATCATAATGAATTAATGGCACCGAATGCCAAGGTTAAACTTATACAGGCTGTTTGTTACATTTAAGTTTTATTTTTTTTGAAATATGTAGTATTTACATATTTATTTTTAAATGATAGAGTGCTGCACAACAGCTTGCCCGGAAACATTGCCTTTGCCTATTCAATGTATCAGTGTATCAGTGCTCACCATTGTCGCTATTTCGAATACCTACTCATAGTCATAAAGTACTTATGGACAAAAAATAAGGATAATTTAATAATAAAATAAGAAAAAAAATAAGTTCCTTACAAAATGGTATTAGTTGGCAATATCAGGCGGTACAAAATTCACCGGGTCAGTTAGTGAGATGTATTAAGTAATAGGGTTCCGATTTTACCCTTTGTGTGCATGTGTTGTATAAACCGATCTAGTGTTTGCATTGAATATAGAGACATATCATTACAATACAAAGCTAAATTTCGCTATCATTTACGGATTGGAATAGCTCAGTTGGTAAACCGGGCGCCTAAAATGCAGGAAATTCTGGTTCAATCTCAGTCCGATTGATAATTTTTTTTTTTTTTTTTTGAGAAAAGAAGGAACTTTTTGTGAGAAAAAGTGTTCCTGGAAGCCCTAAAGAAACAAGAAAAACAATGTAAATTATGTCAAATAGAATCCCCAAAAAAAAGTTGTAACACCGAGCAAAGTTCGGTCATTCAGATACTATCAGTTTATAGCAACGGTGGAGAGCAAAATAACAAAAACTCGAGCGTATCCGCGGGCAAGTTGAGTAAAGTTATACATCGGTTAATCACCTCCCAGTTTGTCAGCAACGAATCCATTCATAAAACAAAACAAACCAAGCAGATGCGTACAATTACATGGGAACGGGACGCGGGTATTTTTATCGTACTTTACATTCATACAACACCAGATAATTCATGGAAGAAGCGTATCCTGAATTCCTTTTATATTATTTACTAGCTGTGCCCGCGACTTCGTCCGTGTTTTTATTTAAGTACCTTCACGCCTATTATCCCCGAAGAGGAAGGCAGAGATGTGCTAGTATATCCACGACGAGTCCAGTGTAGGTATACTAGAACTCACCCACGATTAGCCAAAGTACTAGGGCCCTAATGTAATAGGTGGCAAGCCTATCGCCACTTCGGGCACATTCCAATCCCGGGCAATGTAAAGTTTGCTCAGAAAAATCTAAAAAACATTTAAGAAAAGTTGCCCGACCTAGGATCTGAACCCAGGGCCCTACGTGGCAAACGATCTTAACAGGAGACACCTGTACCATTACACCACTGAGGCGTAGGGTATTTAAATGTTTATTTTACACACTTCTAAGACAACATTCTAAAATAAAAGTAGCGTAAGCTTTTCCTTATTACATCATCATCCGTCGCGGGCACAGCTTGATTCTTAAACTAAATTCTAAAACAAAGGTAGCCTAAGTTATACCAACTATCTGCAAGTGAAAGTCCCGTCAAGTTCAATCCAGCCGTTCCATAGTTGTCGCTGTCACCTTGAGTGACTTCTAGCACATGAAATGTTTTCTATAATACCGTCTATGTAATAATTATAAGTCATTAACTCATTAAAACAAGAACCCTAGGAATAATGATTTCTTAAATGAGACACGTTTTATCATTATTCGTTATAATGATCGCCCTTAATACTTATTGATGAATGATACTTGGGGAACATCTTGAAACCTCTTGGGAATTTTATTCGAAATTTAAATTTAAGGTAAACGCAGGGGTCACCAGCTTAAGAGTCATCTAGACTCTAACTAGGATATGTTTGCAGCTTCACCTGTTGTTTCGAGTGAACACAATATAACTTATTTTAGACATACTATAGAATTTAAGTGTTACTTTAAGTGTTACTCCCCTCCAGGTTCCGGGAAGACAAAACAATTAAGTGAATATTGTACGATATAAATATCGAGAGGTAAAAGACAAAATGTATTAAACGATATCGAAGGCGAAATTGAGTAAAGAAATATATATACATATTTGGAATCAGCAATTTTTTGTGCGTCGAATGCGCTTACTCTCATTGCCTAGATTTTGTTTATATGATAGACATATGCGTGCGAAGCCGCGAGCAACAGCTAGTTTAATATAAAACTAGTTCAGAAGTCAAATTAAATTTAAAAGTGAAGTCATTTTCCATTATTTTCAACAGCACAAAGTTCGCCGGGACAGCTAGTTTACAATAACATTTCCATCTGATAATCAGTAAGTCAATGACCTCTGGCTAATACACATAGGGAACAGGTGTGGCGGAGGGTGGATTTTGCTGAAAGTTTCGGAACAGACAGCACCTGTGATTAATGGTGTTTATTGTTCCCGAGACTCGAGTGCCTGCAGTCGAAACAATTTGGCAATGTGTTTACTTTGTTAAATTATTCTCCAATAGCTTACTACCCGCGGCTACGCACGCGTGAATTATCAACGGGCAGAATTTGTTCTAACTTATAACACTTATTGCATAAAAACATACTCTCTTTTTGATGTTTTTCTTAAAACCTTATAATAAGCTATATGTATAGTCGTAAAATTTCAACCAAATCCGTCGAGTAGTTTTTTTCTTAAAAGATAAACAAACTTCCATACTCACAAACTTTCGCTTTTATCATATTACTAGCTGACCCAGCGAACTTCGTACCGTCAACAGTCAATGAACGATGTGTTACCTTTTAGCATTTTACAATGATAAAAAAAACCACAGAGACTAAAAATTAAAAGACATAGACAATAGTTTAGATCATAGATTCAAAAACAAAACATAGACGTGAAGGTACCTTTTTTAACCCGTAAACTTACTCGCATGCGAAGCTAAAACTCACATTTCAATTCCATCAAAAAATCCCGCAATAAGCGCCTATGATTCTACTACAATTAAAGATACTATTTTTGTTTACAATTGTCAGATTTTTACATAATTTTAAGACGAATATTCCTCCAAAATTAAATTTTATTCCTAGCCTTATACTGTTTCTATATCAAGTGATACAAAGACCGACTACCTAAACTAAGGTATTAGACAAGGGCGCCAGTTTTTAGAGCTACTGCCATCTGACCTCTGAATCTTGGATTAGGTCGATCTCGCATACACGGAATCTGGGTGTTTTACGATGTTTTCTTTATAAGGTGGGGATCGAATCTGGACTACCGATATGGTCCGATGAGCTAACCACTAGACCACCGAGGTTACCAAACACAAAAACGCAGTACGACAATCGATCGCACGTGTGAACGAGCGGTGAACGAGCTGATGCTACGGGAACTGAACTGATTGAATAATATTAGCCGTGCACATTTCGACTACGAGTAATTGGACTTCCTCAGGTGGGGAATAAAGATGACGGACGAATCATGAAATGTTCAGTTCCCACCGAGTTTAAATTTAAAATAAAATATACATGTTTTTTTATGAATTAATACAGAAAACAGTGTGTCAGGCCACGGTTGTCTCTTACCATCAGGAGACCTATGCTTGTCCGCTGTCTCATACCATATAAAAAAAATATCCAATTAAAAAACAAAATATTCATGAAACAGTGCCAATTAATTACTTGTACACAATCGTTTAATTGAAAACTTTTCTCTTTTGATGTCGGTTAATAGTGAACCTATCTGCATGGGGACGTGTCCAAATATTTGCATAACAATTACTCGAGGCTGCTTCATCCCCAAACTTCAATTGATTCATTCGGGCCCTCAAACTTCGTTAGTAATAACTAAGTTTACTTAGTTAATACATTTTCATGTTTCCAATTATCTTTAAGTCCAAATTGCAATCTATACTTTGTTCACGTTGAGAAAATAGTGACGTCATCAATCTAATGTCCCCGACCAATCAAGTCGCGGAATTTCAAATTGTCTTCTATGTCATTGTCATTGGTCGGGGTCGTTGCGGTGACGTCACTTTATCTTAACGTACACAAGCAATAATTTATGACAAATAATAAAACTAGCCGTTGCGCGGCTTTCTCCGCGTTTTGAAATTATTAAAAGCTTTCCCGCAGGAACTCCTTAAAATATCATAAAATGTGGTCGCCATTTACCAAAATTTGATCCATGATGACCATGATTTGACCTCTACGAAAAAACGACTGCACGAATTTTCACGAAATTTACAATAATATAGCTTATACACCAGCGAAAGTATTCAAAGTCGGAAAAACGTATTAGAATATTTGGTTTAGCAAATGCTATAATACGATTTTGCAAAAGAATTGAATTTCTTGATGAGATTTAGACCGAGTCTTCTCTAATGAAGATTTTCTAGTAAATAGAGTGGGGCACGCATGAACAAATGCAATAGCAATACGTAATATTTACTTATCTAGTTGCTTGCCAGTTAAAAAAACTTAAATTATGATTAAATAACATTTGACTAGATTTCAACTAAGTATGGAGCTATCATCCTAAGACAACTGTAATAAAATATCAATTTAATAAGTCTTTATATAGTAAAAAGTGAGATAAAACCTTATTACGACGTCGTAACGCTTTTACGACATCATACCATTTTATTAAGTAAATTAATTTTAAATTGTTAGATTTACGGTTACGTTATTCTAAGCCTGTCTGCACATGGGCAAAAAATATTCAATACAATTACAAAATATGTTAAAAATTTTGTATTATATCGATATTTTAAAAGTTACTGTAATAGAGGAAGAGGTTAAATAACAAATATTCAAAAGCCGCCGGCGATATTCACTCTCTACATAAATACATAATAAAATAAAATTCCTAGCGTATCAATATAACTATTCTTCGACATCCAAGCGCCCGATTCCTTGACTTCAGAGATGCGGTCGGTTACCGTGCTATTGCAACAAAGGGTGAACATAATATGATATCTGAAAGTACTCATTAACCTCGTGGCAACGTCACTGTCTCTTCTGTTGTCAATATCCGCGGGATCTACATTAATTTTCCCGCAGAATTAAAAAATGTTAATTAAAAAAACAGGTTTTTATTTCTTTTGTTTATTATTACGGGTTCTGTAAATATTTCATAAATGTAAAACAAAAATTGCATACTTGGAACACTTCGATATGTCATATCGAAAAAATAATAGTTTTAGGGTACTGTAAACAAAGGGTAAAAACCCTATTACAATACTCCGCTGTCCGTCTATTTATCTGTCATCAGGTTGTATCTTATGAACCACGATAACTAGACTAGTTGAAATTTTCACTCTAACAAGAGTTACTAAAACACAAAATAAAGCAAATATTTAAAGGGGCTACCATACAAGCAAGACCGACTCGCACGTGGCCATATTTTTTATCAACAATATCAACAATATCTTCAATGTAAAAGACTCTTTATATTTTTATAGTACATGTATGTAATGATTCGGTAAAATGCATTACCACTTAAGAAACGTCACGCGGCTTCCGACTTCACTCCTTATCACCGAACTTGCCTGTATCTCGCTATCTGTCGGATTTTGAGTGATAACACCGTCGACAAACAAAACAACCCCTGTTATGTTAAGATTATCTTTCAACTAAGTAGTTGTTACCCGCAATTTTACACGAATTACGTTTTATTAACATTATACCTTTTCATACATCTAATGTATGTTATGCTATCATGGTATATTGATGCCATATTTAATCAAAGTATGGTATATAGGTTTCCGTACCCAAAGAAGAATAATACTACGACTTCACGGTCCGTCTTTCTGTCACCAGGCTGTATCTCATCAACCGTGACTAAACAGTTAAAATTTCCCCGTTGGTCCAGGTCCTCCGTGTAGAATAGACCAACTGCCTTCTTACCAGGCAGCTCGTAAGAGACGAGAATGGGTTAACTAGGTCACTACCAACACGACCACTAGTGATAGAGTGTAGGTACTTAACTATTCCTGCCGCCATAATGACAAAATCTAACGACCTAACGATCTAAAGTTCTAACAGTCCGACCACAGGGCAGCGGCGCACCTACAACATCTATGGTGTCTATAGGCCACGGTTGTCTCTTACCGTCAGGAGAACCGTGTGCCTGTTCGCTGTCTTATACTATAAAAAAACAGTATAATATCAATATATTTTATAAAATCTATACAAATAAATAAAACTGGAGTGTCGGTATGTAATATTAAAATGACTGCGTTTTATCAAGTGCATATGTAGGTAAGTTAACAAGGTACATATACCAAAACAACATTTTTTAGAATTTTTGGGTGTCTGTCTGTTTGTACTTGCTAATCTCTGAAACGGCTGGACCGATTTTGACGGGCACTGGCAGACAGATAATGTAACATGGAACGGCTTAGGTTAAAATAAATTAATTAAATAAAAACGCGGACGAAGTCGCGGGCACAGCTAATAATAACACTAAGACCTAAATAAAACCGACAGACAAAAAAAGGTTTGACAATATCAAAGAAAACAGTAAAAAAAGTCGCGTATTGCGTTATTAAGGCTATGTTAAGCCTCTTTTTTATCTGTGAGTTTATCTATTGCCCTAGTCTCCATTTGGAATCTGAAAGTGGTGAGCACTAACGAAAACTTTTTTGTTAAGAAGATACATCATTCCCTATATGACACCTCTGAATCATGACACCTCTCGCAACAATCCATTCCAAATGAACGGACGAAAATACAAAAATAAACATACGATCGAATCGAGAACCTTATTCTATCTTACGATAAAAATAAATCAAAAAATTTGAAGCAGTCAAGGGTTAAAATTATATAACTGAGTACGAAATTAATCTTCTTCATAAGGTCTTTTGTTGTCCGGAAGAAAAATATCCTTAATTTAAAAAGTATAATTAGAAAAGTTAAAGTTTCAGCATAAATATATAAGCCCAGCAGTAATAACTAGGTTCTCTAATGGAAGCCGTCAGGCTTGGAAAACAAATTAGGGTCTGATGAGGACAATCGCGCCGCCCAACGACGTGGAAAATGAATCGTGTGACGAATAAACGAATGATGATTTCTATTTCATAAAGAATCAAGTTTTTTTGTCTTCTTTTGCATTAAAATGTTATTTGTTATTGAAACCTTTTGGTGTATGATTATACTCTGGTTTTCCCGTAACTACTATTTTAATAATAAATTAATACACAAATTGATCTAACAAATTACATACTTGTGTTATGGATGTTAGACAACGATACTAATACATAGAAATACTTTAATAGATACCAGATAGATACAAGATTATGTATACTGACTATTATGTAAATCCTTGTTATTAACTGTTAGTCAACCTAAATAAAAATAAATAATAATAAATCGCCTCTGTGGTGTAACGGTACAGGTGTCGCCTGTTAAGACCGTTAGCCACGTGGGGTCCCGGG
>DVZL01005399.1:0-12097 GCA_018236625.1 Lasaia peninsularis
CCATGGGACCTGATATTGCTGGCTAATCCTGGGTGCATATTACTCTGCCTACCCTCTCGGGGATATGGGCGTGACGGTGTATTTTTTTAATTTAAATCAGGTCAGTACCTGATTCAATTCTATGAGGAATATGAGGATTTCTAACGCAAAGGTAAATTGTCATATTCTAATTAAATATCTGTTTATATATTATGTAATAGAAAAAAAACTAAATTTACTAAAACTAACAAACAAAAAATCTAAAAAATGTTGTTTTGGTATATGTAACTTTCAACCTTTTAAATATACATATTCATTTAGAAAAAAGCGGTTACTTTTATATTACATACAGACACTCCAATTTTATTTATTGTATAGATTTAACTACTGTTGTGCGTCAGCCGCAGCACTCCTTACTTTACCACATTTGATGCAACGTGTTATTCTTATCATCAGAATCGCTCAATAAAAAAATACGACGCAATTCAACGTGATAGAACGAACGAATGGAAATTTGTTTTCAATACTTCATTAACAATTTGAAACTGCATATCGGATGCAGACATTTTGAAGAACATATCGCACCCCTAGATCTAAAGGGAGCTAACTCAAAAATCGAGATTTGTGAGTTATGTATTTTACGGAATTTCTACGTGAAGACCTACAGGTCAATAAAACAGATTAAATCTTCAAAGAACGATTAAACAATCATATTTTAAGATATCTAAGTAATTTCGGCACACAAAAACGATCGAACTATTTGAATAATATAGAATGTTCCGATAACAGAAAAGATAATTAAAATTCGAGTTAGCTCCCTTTAGATCTAGGGGTGTGATTATTATAATTATTCCTATTTATTATAATAATAATTATTAATTCTGTTAATTGTATGGAAAGGTAGTATTCTCGCTGAGTAGCTCTCTGCCAGACAACCCTTGCAAAACAATAACAAAGAAACATATTGCAAAAATTAAAGCATAGGTGTAAAGTGCGTGCTGAGTTTTATAGATCTAATTTTTAACATAAAAGGTGTGCCTTTTTTGAGGTTTTTTTTATGAGACAAGATAGAGAACAAACTCACTTAGTCTTGATAGTAAGAGACAACCGTGGCCTATAGACAACATAGATGTTGTAGGTGCGTCACTGTCTGTGGTCTACCAGCTACCCTAAACCCTAGGCAAATAAAATTTATAAGATCCACTTTACGATGCAACTTTTATTTAATAACTTGTTACTACGTTGAAGGTTTTCTCTAAGTTACCTCGATTTTTTATTAGATCTTTAAAACTGCCCAACGGATTTTGATACAGTTAATTAATAGGTCGAGTGATTTAAGAGGAATGTTTAAATGTATATAGCATGTGTAATATTATATTCTTCCGCAGCCGGGGTAGATCGCTTGTATTCGTATAAATTTAAGTAAAAATACACTCGAATACTAGTCAACTACATAGAAAACAAACACATTATCATCATTGGTCGAGATTTCACCGCCTCATTGGTTGAGAGGTTAATTCCCAACCGGGGCAGGCATTTTTGTCAAGCCCATATTCCCGAAATGGTAGGCAGATGTACATATGTACCCACGATAAGCCGACCTATAGTGACTCTGATATAGGTATTGAGAGCAGTGTAGCAACACGTCTAGGTAACTACAGAAGATTTATCTATTCCTGTTGCCATGGGTTTACTGAGTCGTGTTACGTATTCCTTACTTGAGTAGAAGATAAATTTGCATATATGAACTCAGTCCTGTCATATATTATCTAATATGTCTATTAGTGATGGTTACCTTTTACCATGGGAAAATTCCTTGCTTCGTTGCTATCGTACAATATATAAAAAAATCATATCTCGAATTTCTTTTCCACGAGGTAGGTAATGTAAAAGAACCAGGTATTTAACAAAAATATTTATTGTACATTTTTTATACATCAAATAAATTTTCCAGTAAATATATGCGTTACATATAAATGTTATTATATATTTAATCAAATACGTTAGATAATCTCCATAGTAAATTTCCGACTAATAATAATCTCAATACTAAGATTCTGACTAGAGCATAAATTTGCTAAAATTTGTTAGGATTAAATGCTTAATAATTAAAATAATTTGATTTACGTCCACTTAAATGTTTGTTCATTGAAGTATAATATGAAATTATTCTATTTACACATTGTACATTTTGAGGCCAGTCGCAAATTTCTTTATACGGGTCGTATAGGAGATTTCCTGAACAATCAAAACTTACAGGTACACCATTGGCGCATTTGTAAAACTTATTGCAATTTTCATGAGCTATTAAGTAACCGTTAGATCCTGTGCGTGCACAAATTGTGGGAGCCTCGCTCGGATCACAATTACATTGGCTATTGTTACTTTCATCTTCAGTATAATCATCATTTTCATTACTGTTTCCATTGTTATTTTCGTCATAATCAGGTATAACTCTATCACCACATTGTACTAGCGATGGCCAATCACAACGTTCTGTTAATGGATTGTACAATAAAGCTCCAAAACAGTCCATAGCTACAGGAACCCCGTTAGCACATTGATAGAACTGATTACAATTCTCATGAGCAACTAATATACCGTCAGATCCAGTACTGGAACAAATGGTAGGCGCTTCACCAGGATCGCTGTTGCATATATTGCCCCCATCATTATTGTCTTCCGTATTATTATTATCATTATCGTTAATATCATTGTTGTCACTGCCATTATCAGGTGCAGGTGTAATCCTATCACCGCATTCGACTAAGTGTGGCCAATCACAAATTTCAAGTAAGGGGTTATAAAGTAGATCTCCGTAACAATACAAGGAAACAGGAATCCCATTGGCGCACTTGTAGAATTGGTTACAGTTTTCGTGGGCTATCAAAATGCCGTCTGATCTAACATCAGCACAAATTGATGGTGCTTCGCCAGGGATGCAATTGCACGATCCACCTCCTCCATTGCCACCGTCTCCATTATCACCAACACTTTCTCCATCTTCACCATTGTTGTTATTACCATTTCCACTATCACCGTTTCCACTGTCGTTACCACCATCATTTTCACCAGGTGCTGGTATAACTCTATCGCCGCATTCGACTAAATGTGGCCAGTCACATCTTTCAGTGTGAGGATTGTATAGTAAATCTCCATAGCAGTATAAGGCTTCCGGTATACCATGGGCACATTTGTAGAATTTATTGCAGTTTTCATGCGCAATTAAAGTTCCATCGGAGCCGGCACCAGCACAGATTACGGGTGCTTCACCTGGGTTACAATTGCAACTGCCATTATTGTCTCCCCCACCGATATTTTCATTACTTCCATCGTCAGAAATAATTCGATCCCCACAGTTAACGTTTTCAGGCCAATCGCATTGTTCTTTGATAGAATTGTATAAAAGATCTTGTCGACATGATATTGCTACTGGAACACCTTCAGAGCATTTATAAAACTGATTACAGTTTTCATGCGCGATTAAAACGCCATCAGATCCCGGGGCTGCACAGATTGATGGTGCTTCACTTGGGTCACAATTAGTCCCAGCGTCAGTTTCATCATCCTTTTCATTTTCCGGCACCTCGTCGGAATCACCGCCAGGAACAATCCTATTACCACAATCTACAGTTTGGGGCCAATCACATTCTTGTTTATCTAGATCAAATAAAAGATCAGCTGCACATCTGTGTACCACCAAATCACCATGAAAACATTGATAAAATTTGTTGCATTCTTCGTGAGGATATAGTTGTTCAATTTTATAATCTAACGGACAACCATTTGCATTAAGCTCTACACCATATCCTAAGCCCAAGCACAATGCAAAGACCGATATGAAGGCTGAACCTGTAAGGAGAAATGAAAACTTGTTATTTACTTTTTAAATAATTTAGATATCTTGAAATGGAGTCGAGAGTATCAAGATTATTATAATGGCATTTGAGAGTTGGAGTTCGGCTAACTAAGATTTGTATTATTCTACTGTGATTAAATCTCTTAATTTTTTTTATTCGTTTTTGTACCACGAGGCCGACAATCTTTAGAAATTGCTTGATGCTTTTGGGTGTTCTCAACTTAAGAACTTAGGAGTTTATTAAGTACCTCCGTATATGTTTAACTCTTTTTGGATAAGCAAATATTAATCGTATATTAATATTTATTATTACATATAGGTGTTGTATTGTGGCATTGAGTATTGGCATTAATAGATGCAATTTGAAAAAAAAACGGTTCAAATAAATTAATGCTTTTAAAATAATATTTTATATATTGAAAGTATTTTTAAGCAATAATTATAGATTTTTCAATTGTCACACTTTTCGCTTATCACTTTAAAAAATATTTAGAATAATCTATTTGATTTTCAGCCGTAAGATATTTAAGGTATTATTACATTTAAAAAAAATCTTAAAATATTGTGTTTTAACGACGACCAGTTAATGAATGAGTAGCATTCATTAACTGTAAGTCGTAGGGATATAAAAATATTATATAAATCAATTCCTATATCTCTTGTTCGCGCTACTTAGCCTACAGCTTAAGAATTAGTTTATCGATAAAATTTATCGTTTTTTTTTCGTTTCGAGCAGTTTGTAGAAGTGTTCAAAATTTTAGAGTTAGCTAAATAACATTAGCTATAGCTAATTAATTAATTAATGAAAATAATATATTTTTACTATCAATAATTTTCGAACCGATAGTTAACAAGTCAACTTAGTTAACATATTAAGATCAAATAAAAATCCTTATATATAGTAGATTTCGTATCTGTATCGAGTTTTTCATTTAATTAATGTTAAAATATGTGTACTGTCACAAAATGAAGACCGGATTTCAAAATTGTATTCAATCTTATAATTTTTAGTTAGCTTAAGTAAAAATTGTACAACGTTCAAATAAGTAATAATTTATTATTTGTATCTGTAATGAAACTGATATATTTATACAACACAATATTTGGATAGGATGGCGTATAAATGTATACTTAAAATAATATTTTCAAAATGAATAAAAAAATATACTGCACATGCAAATATATTTTTTAAAAAATAGAAGATTTTTTTAGAAAACGATGTATAATAATTATTGTTTCGTACCTTTCATAATATTTTATTAAAATTCCAAAATGTAAGCAGCACGCATGCACTAAATATTATTTTTTAACACAAGAAACTTGAACTACACATTTCAACAACTGCACACGAATTATATATTCAACTTGTTTTATACGTACATTGATTAATGTTTAAGATAATTAATTTCTTTGAAATTGTTGATTTATTAATCAGATAATAATTCAGAATCAATGATAAATAAAAACTTGATTCACAGATAACAAATATTCCATTCGCAATGATAAGCAATTGTAAATAAGATTAAGTATGCATTTATTTTTGAAACAAACGCGTTAAAATGTTAAACGTTATATTTCTAGTAGTATGTTAATTTATTATTATCATTATATTAAGAGCTCATACAGTATAATTGATTAAATGTCGCTAAAATTAATATCCATTATGCAAATATAATATTATGGATATTAATTTTAGCGACATTTTAACTGACTTCAATATAATTCAATATGTTCGACGCTTATATATTATTTTATGTAATATATAGTTTTCCTGACATTTTTTTTATAGGAGAGAGAGTGTGTTTATAGCAGTTATAGATTGCAAATTGCAACCAAATCTGAATTTGGTGCTGTAAATCTAGGTAAATCCCTCAATTGTTTTGTTTCCGACTACATAATTTTAAATTTAACTTATAAATTTGGCGGCATTTCGATTTTAACATTGATATAGTATAAAAATCCTCTAGTAAATAAGTCGCCTGTTAAGACCGATAGCCACGTAGGGTCCCGGGTTCAATTCCAAGGTCTTGCAACTTTTCTTAAGAATGTTTTTCAGATTTTTCTAACTAAGCATTACATTGCCCGAGATTGAAATGTGCCCGATGTGGCGATAGATTTGCCACCTATCACATCAGGGCCCTAGTACCTTGGCTAACCGTGGTTGTTCTAATACGAGTATATCTACTGAACTTACGAGTCGTAGATATTATACTAGCACACCACTGCCTACCCCTTCGGAAAAATAGGCGTGGAGGTACTTCTTATTAATTCTGAGGGTTCCATACCCAAAGGGTAAAAAACGGAACCCTATTTCTAAGACTGTTCGCTTCGCTTCGCTGTTTGTCTGTCTGTCTGTCAACCGGTTGTATCTCATGAACCATGATAACTAGACAGTTAAAATTTTCATAGAGTTAGATTTCTACTGTCCCTATAACAACACATACTAAAAATAGAATTAAATGAACATGTAAAGGATGCTCCCATACAACAAATTTGATTTTCTTGTCGTTTTATAGGCAAAATGGTACGGAACCCTTCGTGCGTAGGCCCCACTCGCACTTGATCGGTTTTATAAATCTGACGTTCCTACGAAATAAAATTTTGAAATTGCACAACAAATTTGAAAATTTCAAATCATTTTACGTCTACATAAATATCACTCCATTGATCATTTACATACATATAGCGAGGAGGACGTATGGACACCAAATCTAGGATTAGGTCTGGTTTTCCTTCTGGGTTGCAGGGGTCGGATGACAGTCGCTCTGTATAAAATTTTACACCCTTGCCAAAACGTCTAGATTAAGTAACCGACCCTGATATCATATAACATAGAAATGGGCTAAATCTCGGGCAAATATGAAGGGGCGACAGACACCTGCTTATAAACGGATTTATCTGACAGCTAGAGAGAGAAATAGATTTCCAGTTCCAGTTACATGAAGCCTGAATTTTCTACTTTAAATAAAATAATCGCCTCTATGTGTGAGCATAGTCGATGTCTAACTTTGAAGCACGAAGTCCATCGTGCGATGCGAGCGATTTGGAAAGGGCAACTAATTCTTATGAGTTTTTTCAGTCTATGTAATGGTACAGGTGTCGCTTGTTAAGACCGTTAGCTACGTAGGGCCCCGGGTTCAATGCCCAGGACGGGCAACTTTGCTTAAATTTTTTTTCAGATTTTTCTAACTAAGCATTACATTGCCCGGCATTGGAATGTACCCGAAGTGGCGATAGGCAAGCCTATCGCCACTTCGGGTACACATCAGGGCCCGAGAACCTTGGCTAATCATGGATGTTCTAGTATTTGTACGGGACTTACGAGTCGTGGATATACTAGCACACCTCTGTCTACCTCTGGAATAATAGACGTGAAGGTTCTTTTTTTAAAAAAAACCTAACACTTTATGACGATGACGTCTAGCCACATTCATGGGACATCAACATGGACAACATCATGGGACCAAATATCGTCAGCTGATCGTAAATGCATGTACCTATCCATGACGATATTTATTTACATTATTTCAACTATATTACTTTTATAATTACAAGCCGCTAACATTATTTAACAGCAGCATCTATCATCTATCTAAAACTCCATTTATAGAAATAATTTTGTGTGTCTGTTTGTCTATTGAACGCGATTGAAGCCGCGTGTAACAAATAGTATATACTAGTAAATGTCGGCAAGTGTTTAATACTGAAATGATAATGTTTGAGTTTGAACCACACTTCAGGATGATTCACTTGATGATCACATATTGACCAATTTCGTAGAACTCTTGCTCAACCGTATAACAAAATTTTATAACCTACGTGTCTGTTAAAATATTCTAGAATAAATAGGAAGGTTGGACGCTTCTAAATTCAAAATATTTTAATTGTCTTTAAATAAATAAATATAAATAATAATAAATGAGTATTTATACGAGTTGTCTAACACCCATAACACAAGCATGTATTTTGCTTACTTTGGGATTAGATCAATTAGTACTATCCAGGGATATGTATTCTAAATCTAAGCAATTGTAAAAAGAAAACGAATCGGTTATATTTATATGTCATCAAAACATTTACATACAAATTTTCATCCCCTCATCCAACTATGTTCTTCCTCAAAGTCAACTCTATCTTTATACAAAAATTCATCAATATCTGATCAGTGTTTTAGGCGTGAAAGCGTAACAGACAGACAGACAAACAGAGTTACTTTCGCATTTATAATATTACTAGCTGTACCGGCGAACTTCGAACCGCCCGCACTTAAAAATAGATGTTACCCGATTCTCAGACCTACTGAATACGCATATAAATTGGTAAAATTCGGTCAAGCCGTTTCGGAGGAGTACGGTAACTAACATTGTGACATGGAAATTTTATATATCAGGTATATTAGTACGGATTATTATTAAACTAGCAACCTGCCCCGGCTTCGCACGGGTACACTAACACATGTTCTATACATAAAAACCTCTTGAATCACTCGATCTATTTAAGAAAACCGCATTAAAATCCGTTGCGTAGTTTTGAAGATTGAAGCATACATAGGGATATAGGAACAGAGAAAGCGACATTGTTTTATACTATGTAGTGACAAAAAATGTTTCTCAATTGTTATAAATGTGTTTTAATGCGATTACTCCACCAATTTGCAGATTTTGATAAATTTTATAAGATAGATTTAGAAATGGTCCCATATACAATTAATGGCAATTGGTGTTGTAAACACTTTATGAATCCTTACTTTAATAAAAATATTGTTATTATAATTAGGAAGTTTATAAATGCCAAAGTAACTCTGTCTGTTACGCTTTCACGCCTAAACAACTGAACTTAATTTGATGAAATTTGGTACAGAGATAGAGTTGACCTTGAGGAAGAACATAGGCTACTTTTTAACCGACTACATTAAAAATAGGATATGTTATTACGCAAGTATACATTTCTGCTCTATGAAAGTTATATGTAATACCCGCCGCAACAAAAACAGAAAAATAATATCCAAGTCGACATTACAATGAACTTGAAGGAATTTTTTTTAGTTTTTTTTTTTTTTTGGGATTATTAATTTATATTTAAGTAGGTATAAACAGAAGCTGAACGACACAGATAGCTAGCTTACTTTCACGCCTAGTTTTTACTAGGCAAACTAATTTAAAAAAGTGACGATAATTATATCGGCCTAGTAGTACAATATACTACTAGGCTGATAGGTATCGTCACTTTTTTAAATTCGCGAAAAAGAGATTTTAAACAAACTTATGAATGACTTAAAGAAAATAATTTGATTAGATACCTACATAAAAGGGATGTCTATGAAATTTCGGATACGGATACAGAAATGATATACCGGATACGGATACAATTATAGCTATGAAATAGTTTCGGATTATCAGTTAGTTTCGGATAATTTCGGTTACCCTGTTCCTGCCGATATAATGACATTGTCGTATTCCGGTTCAGATATTATAGTAGCTGATAAAATTTTACATCAGACATGTATGTCTACACAACTACATCATCTATGATTGTCTCTTGCCATCAGGAGAGCCATGTGCTTGTTGCTGTGCTTATCCAACAAAAAGTATATTTTATTGAGTGAAGTCCCTGGATATTACTAGTTAAATAATACGTGAACAATGGCATAGTGATTTCAAAGTAGCGATATGGGCAGCAATAAAGCTAAGTGCATTTTACCGATACCAATCTTATCGTTAGATCTAACAATTAATATCAATGTCATTTTGAAGTCAAAGCTCAAAAAATGGTAGATTTACAACAGTTTTCTTTCAGATTTTTTTTATTTGAAAAAAGGAAGCAAAGACAGCGAGTTGGTTTTTTTTGTTAGAAGGCCTACGAACATACTTTATAGACCAAGACAATCTGTGAACGAAGCAACTAGATAAGTACCCTACTATACAGTACGGAACACCCAAATTAGCCAATGATAATAGGTCTGATGCTGTGATAGGTGCATGCAACGCCATATTGGGCACCAATACCGGGCTTCCTCACTATTCTTTCCCTTCACCTTAGAAACACTCAGAAAACAAGGGTATGTTAGAAAAACTCATTGGTACATGTTTTGAACTAGGACTACCAAAATTGAATTCCAAAGCGTGTACCACTAAGCCACCGAGACTCTTCAAACAAGGACAGATTGTAAAATTTACTTTTATCAAATATCTATCTACTGATGTTTTTAACAAGCAAGGCCGTTATTTCAGGACTATTGATAAATTGGAATAATGAATATATACGACTCGTATATTATTTTACAATGTTAATGTTATCAATGTAGCAGCGAAATACCAAGAAGTAGGATATCATAATATTTTTATTAATTTATTGGTGAAATACAGAGATACTTACGTTTTTTTTCAGTAGTATATATAGTAGCACTCAGATAGTATCTAATACCTTTAACGAGCTATTCTTGTATATATCAGCGATTTCGAAAAAGGCTCAAACGATTTTCTTGAAATTTTGTATATAGGGGGTTTTGGGAGCGATAAATCGATCTAGCTGGGTTTTATTTTCAGGTTTCTTTTATTAATCGTGTTTTCATGAAATAAAAACCTATATCATAACAATACATAGCTAAATTTCACCGAAATTCTCAAAATTAAAACAGCTCAGTTGGAAAATCGGGCGCCTTAATACGCGGAAACCTTGGATCTAAACCCAGTTTGATTATTTCTTTTTTTTGTGAGAAAACTGGTTGTGGAAGCCCTACAGAAACAAGAAAAACATTGTAAATTATGTCAAATACAATTCTAAAAAAATGTGATGTTTTAGTACATCACATTTTTTTCACCGAGCAAAGCTCAGTCATCCAGTTACTTTTTTTATTAAACTCAGAAGTAACTTATGTATTTTAAAAACTTATATTTAACTTGCAATGTATGTATGTTCGTTTCAACTTAATTTTGAAACCGATATTTTTGACGCGTATTCAAAGAGTACACGTTTGAATCAAGTATTCAAAGAGGAGCTGAATATTTCTTAATCTCACTTGTGAGTGAGGGGGGGTTTTCTAACGTAATTTTTTTTCGAATAAAAAACCGTGTAAGATAATTACGTGCAAGTAAATGAATCCCCGTGTTGGTCCGGGTCCTCTGTGTAGAATAGACCATCTGCCTTTCTACCAGGCAGCTCCTAAGACGCGAGCAAAGGTTATCAAGGTCATCGGCAACACGACCATTGGTGGTAGAGTGCTGTGCTGTTACTAGTCCAGTTAGGGATCCACCGCCTTACCTATTCCTACCGCCATAATGAAAAAGTTATACATATAATAAAGTATTATATTATAATCACTACATATTATAAAACAAAGTCACTTTCTCTGTCTGTCCCTATGTACGCTTAAATTTTTAAAACTATGCAACGGATTTTGATACGGCTTTCTTTAATATATAGAGTGATTAAAGAGGAAGGTTTTTATGTATACAACATGTATAGTACACCCGTGCGAAGCCGGGGCGGGTCGCTAGTAAATAATAAAGTATTAATAAATAGCAGTTGCTTAAATCGTGAACGAAGTAGCAGGCACAATTAGTTACCTACATATAATCTGTACAAATAAATAAAATTGGAGTGTCTGTATGTAATATTAAAATAATTGCTTTTTACTAAATACATATGTATATTTACAAAATACATTAAGCAGAACAACATCTTTTAGAATTTTTGTTTGTCTGTCTGTCTGTTTGTATCCGCTAATCTCCGAAACGGCTAGACTGATTATGACGGGACATTCACTGGTAGACAGCTAATGTAAATAGGAACAACTTAGGCTACTTTTATTTTAGAATTTTATTAAAAAGACGTATAAAATAAATAAATTAAATAAAAACGCGGACGAAGTCGTGGGTACAGCTAGTGTATAATACTCCACCCCTTGTAATGCTATTTTGCAAATAAGCATAAATATTAAATATGACGACATACCTTCATTGCGAGTGCTGAAATATTCTAAGAAACGGTATTGGCCAGATTAAAATTTCTATCAGATCTTAAGCTATAACTTGATAAACAAAGAAATCAATGATTTCTTCATTAAAAGCAATGTTAATGTATGATAATTGATAATTGGTTTTTATATCGCAACAATTGTTATCTCTATTAATTAATAACTAGGGCCTATATCTGAAAGTTTAACGAGATTCATTCAACATTTCCACAGAGCAACAGAATCACCACCTCGCGGCCTCTACTAGAGACGTTGTTGATGTCATTTTCTATACAAATCAAGGG
>DVZL01005400.1:0-12097 GCA_018236625.1 Lasaia peninsularis
AAAATGTCTGCCCTTTGAAAGTTGTCTGTATTATTAAAATAATTCACGCGAGCGAAGCCGCGGGCGGACAGCTAGTACTTATATATATACAATGCAAGTTAAATGAAAGCTTTTAAAAATATATAAATGTCATCATACATGTTTCAGTCATGGGTTTCCTTCCTTCACCATAAGAGCACTGAGAAAATGTATGTATGTTAGAAAAACTCATTGGTACAAAGCTCGGTTTGAACCAGGTCTACCGAAATGGTATTTAAAAGTCCTAACCACTACGCTAGGGAGTCTCAATAGCGATGACTTTATTTGAAGTTTAGTGACGATTCGTCCAGGATAAAATGTATTATTGCCTTAATTATGTCTTCCGCCACTAAACTAGTTCCATCATCGTGCTCCAGTTTGGATGGTATACCTACTAATAAGTTACATATTTATCCTATTAATGAATGATCTTATCTATTAGACCGGTCTATCTTCTCACTGTTCTATGGTATAATAAAACATCGTATGGGATCGAAATCTTTAAATTTAATCAACTATTTTTATTCTCTTTTTTGTCTATGAGATAAGACAGATAACAGGCACACGGGTCTCCCGATGTTAAGAGTATGTGCAAGTCACCGACTACCCTACCCTCAATCGGATAACTGCAAAAATAATCATATATTTACTTCGTATGATCTATGCCATTAAAGATTTTATTCTGGTAAGATTTTACTCGGTTTGTTGCATAAACAATTGAATCAACATAATACAATTACTCATTCATGTGTTTGTAAAGAAACTACTCGGTTTTTGGAATGTCAAAAGTTCGAATTGACGGGTCATCCGCTGTAACTACAGCCTTGATTTGGCACCCAATGATTTTTAATTTATTTCCAAAAGTGAAGAATAAATCAAGGGATCAAAGTTTTCCGACCTGCAAATAGCCCGTTCCTGTAAAATGCATGTTTTAGAGATATCTCAATCAGAATGGAAAAAGTGTTATGAAAATTGGTTTCAAAGCATGCTACAGTGCATATTTCAAAAAAAAAACATTTTAATTGACACTTGTTTATTTTTTGTTTTTATATGTATAGCAGCCCTTGTATTACCAACATACGAATTTAAAATGCTAAAATGCTTTTTTTATTTCAATGTGTTTTGAAAATTGAAATATGACATCAATTCGACTGAATGTTCCTTTTTTGTTTTTGCTTTGTATCTGTGTTACGTAATATTTTAGACAATTATGACCCGATTTTCTAAATGAGTCTGGGATAGCTCAATGGTGGCAAGGTTCAGAACTTATTGATATTTAATAAAACTAAATAATGTTCGTCTACCTAGGCGACAGCATAATGAACTTGAAGTCTTTTTTTTGCAGCTATTCTGCTTTTTAAGAACTATTATTTAAATACAGTAAAGCTGTCAGCTATTTATTAAGTACTAGCATTCCGTCCGCGACTTCGCCCGCGTGAATTATATCAAAGCGCATAATTCTATCCGACTTACTTATTGCGTAAAAACATACCCTCTTTAATTACTTTTATCCTATGGAAAAGTGGTTATAATGGCTAAAATATAAATGTTTGGTTTATACTATCGCGGACCTTTTTGTAGCCATTATTGAGTTCTACAGCTTTTCTATAGAAGTCAACCATACATCTCTAACCATTTAGGCAGCGTTCGCGAGAATCGTAAACGTACGGCAGTTTTTTCGTCGACTTACTCCAAATTTTTCACTACCACAAAAAATCCTATCTATTTCCCGGGATAAAATGTAGGCTATACGGATTCGGAAGAATCCCTCTAAGTAATGGTAAAAGAAATACTGAAATCGGTCCAGTAGTTTTTGAGCCTATTCAATACAAACATACAAAATTACAAAGGTTTCCTCTTTATAATATTAGTACAGATTAAAAAAATAGTAGACACAGCAGCTCGCTTCTGTTTAGTTATTTTATTTTATACATTTCTAAAATAATAATGGCCTATTCCTTATTACGTCAGCTGTCTGCCAGTGAAAGTCCCGTCAAAATCGGTCCAGTCGTTTCAGAGAATAGCGGGTATATGCAGACAGACAGACAGGCAGAACAATAATCTAAAAAAACATTTGTATATTTTAATATTACATACAGATCCGCCTATTTTATTTATTTGTATAGATGTGTTTTCGAAATACACTTGAACCTTTAAAGCTTTAATTTGTCGTTAAATATTTTATTTCAAAACTAAATATATTTCAAACTCCAAACGCTTCGAAATCTGTTCTATAGGTTGATAAAAGGGTCAACTATATTGATAAGTATTGGAAATTTATCCGACATTTCACCTCGTGCTCGCCACAGATAAAATACCTCAGTTAAAGGGACAGACTTTCAGCTCAGTTAAGACATTTAATGGGACGTTCAGAAACATTTTTTTATGAACTTGTCCCGAACAAGCAATTGACTCTCTGGTAAAAGACAACTGTGGCCTACATATGCCATAAATGTTATAGGTTCGCTTCACGCTTCAATTCGTAAGGAGGTTTTAATTCGTCTTTCTTTATAAATGTTTTTTTAGTACCTATGTTCCAAGTGAATGTTATATATTATACTAGCTTTCCGTCCGCGGCTTCGGTTTTTTTTAGTACATCATGTTTTTTTTGGAATAATATCTACTTATAACTATGCAAATTACTCGATGACAAAATATGAATAATATAAAAGAGAAAAATTAAAATAAACAATCGGACAAAGATTTGAACCCGGGTTTTAAGGCGCTCGATTTCCCGACCGAGCTATTCTAATTTCGTAAATGGTGGCGAAATTTAGCTTCGTATTCTAATGATATTGTAGGAGGTTTTTATTCAATGAAAACACGATTAATGGCTGTTTTCAATAACCTATCAACAATAAGAGATAGAGCTACCGTAACCAGGCAACCACTGTTATTAATAAAAATATCTTAACAAAACTCTAGTTACCCTAAGATAGGTTTTTGAAAACGGCCGTAAAACGTCATTTTCTGAAAATTAGATCGATTTACCGTCCCCGAAACCTACTAAATACAAAATTTCAAGAAAATCGTTAGAGCCGATTCCGAGATCGCTGATATACCTATACATATAATATACGAGTGTATACAAGAGTTGCTCGTTTAAAGGTATTAATATATGTCGTTGACTAACACTCGTAACACAAGTATGAAGTAGGTATGCTTTCTTTGAAGTTTTGTCCAGGAATCTTCTTCATCATAGCCTTATCCCGTTTCTATGTCAGATATCGGGTTCAGTTATCTAAATTAGGGGAAAATAGCTATTTCATTTTAACAACCAATCGGAAAACTAGTTAAAATAAATATGAGTAACTAAAAGATGAAAGTCCTTTCTTTTTAAAGCTCTAATGTAAAAGTGAAACCGATGAGCTTAAGTGTAAAATGAAGTTTTAATAAAAGTGTGTTACGAAAAGTACTTAAAAAAGTATACACACAATGGAATTCCACCAAATGACAAGGTTGAAGAGCACCTATACATTTTGAGAGTATTATTATTAAACTATTTTGTGCTGTAATTATCTGCCGTCTATGTACAAATACCTGTACCAAATTGTATCCTGACCGCATATTAGGAGCAAAGCCATACATACTTGAACATTTTTAATCGTTCTAAAACCTCATAATTGAAACTATGTTTTCCAAATGGGAGCATACACCGAAAATTTTGTCAAATAGGTTTTTCAGCGGTCGAGTTCTTCATTTAAAATTACAAAACCTCTATTTTGAAAAATCGAACCGTTAATAAAGGTTTAATAACGCGCGAATGAACCCGCAAGCTTTAGTGTGTACCTAACAAGATTACCACTCTACATTGTATAAAATAAAAATCGCTTCCCCTTCATTTATGTATGCTCATATCTTTAAAACTACCAAACGGATTTTGATGCGGTTTTTTTAATAGAGTGATTGAACAGAAAGGTTTATATATGTATATAATATGCATAATAAACCCGTGCGAATCCGGGCAGGGTCGCTAGTATTATTATATACTAACGCACGTCTTTAGTTTCAAATAAAAGTATTATTTAATTTGCAGGTTCTATTTATTTATATAGTTTTATGTATGTGTGAAGAATCACAGTTTTCTAATTAACAGACAATGTCATGTTCCACAATCTATAACAACAAAGAGTTCTAACTGTATTTACAAATATTTTAGGAATATAACTATCTACATGCACTTGGTCGTTTTCAGACTTGGAAATTAGTTATTAAGTAATCATAGATAAATACTATCAATATATTCAAATGTTTAAATGTTGAAACATTTAGATGATTAAATAGAATTTACAAATATTTACAATTTAGAAAATAGTTACGTGAAAAACAAAATAGAAAAGTTTTTTTATACGAAAACACGAAGATGAAGAGAGATAATACACACAAAAAGAATATTTGATGGATGTATAAGATGGCGAAAATAAAGCCTTTTACATACTATTTGTTGAAAAATAAATTATTTACAAATGTTTTTTTCTCTTTTATGTGGATATAGAGGCCATATGTTTGACCCATATGTTTGACCTCAAAAATAATGATATTTAAATAGTTTGACCAAAAAGTTGTTGTATTTTTATTATAATTGATTATAACCTCTCCTTTATGTAGAGCTCTATTAAACTGTGCGATTATAAATTAACATTTTATCAAATTAAAATTTAAAATATTGCTATATTGAATAGTGTTTTTCATATATATAAACAGTGAAAAGGGACCTCCCCTTTCGTTTTAAAGTGAGGTATTCTAAATTAAGAAATCTCTTTGCCTATCTCTGATAAGAATCTTGGAAAGTTCAAATCCACATAAAATAGAAAATGTCCTTAAAAAATCACTAAATAACCATTGAAAATTCACTATTCACATTTGTACACGTAATCACTAATTTTGGTTCACCACTTAGGTATCTGGAGGTCGTTGCTGCTCGGGGGGACTGGGAGGTGCTGATGATTGTGCTGTTGCTGCATGCCGTCGTAACTGCTGCAAAAGTGCTGGGTCCAGAGCTGGCCACCAGCCGCTTAACAGAGGATAATGTGCCGTCGGAACCAGAGGTGTTCTCGTTTCTTCTTCGGTAGATCGAGCCTCATCTTGATCACTGGCTACCACGTCTATATCTTCTTCAACTTCCTCTTCAGCACTGCTATCCCGACGTAATCTTTGCTTTTCAGGTACTTCGTCTGGAGCTAATAACGATGCCACATCGAATTGTCGCTTTCTAGCTTGTGCTCCGCCAGGAACCCTTCCACCTCCCCAGAAAGGTAACGGCAACGCGGTTGGTGGTGGAGATTGGGGCGGAGGCGATGGGGAATCCTCTCCATCATCATCTACAGCCAAACCCATGTGTTTCCTAACCTTCCGTTGCGCTTTGCGTCGTCTAAAGTCACCTTTTCGAAAATCTTCAACATTTGCTGGATGTATCGCCCAATAGTGGCCTTTCCCGTTCGCTGATCTTCCAGCCTTCACGAAACAATCATTCAAAGATAAATTATGGCGGATAGAGTTCCTCCAGCCAGGACCACGTGTTCGAAAATAGGGATAATTATCGAGGATATGCTGATAGATATCGGAAAGAACGAGTTTTCGCTCTGGTGAGCTGAGAATCGCCATGGCTATGAGGCCGATGTAACTGTGCTGAGGTTTAGGTTCCTCAGGTTGTAGCGCTCGCTGTTGAAGCAGGGACATGGATAGAGCCAGGCGGGGGCCATAGGGTCCGTAGCATGGTGCGACGGATGGTGGGTAGAGTCGTAGGCGTTCAGCAACGGCGTAGTTGTAGAGTTGGAGGCGGTAGTGGTCGATCGCGGCGGCGGTTACGGCGGGTGCGTCTTTGGTTAGCGGCCAGGAGCCGCCGTCGGCTCCGCTGCACATGGTCGCGGTTGGGGCGCGAGTGACGACGGAGCCCGACTGCCGGCCGGACCTAGGGCGGGGGCTCACCAGCCGGCCAATCACCGCGCGCCCGCGTCTTGTATACGTGTTTTTGTTTAGCGACGCCCCACTCCGACAGCTCCACGAGTACGCGCCTTGAGCCTCTGGTACAGATTGCATATAAACAATGATTTATGACTATAGTCTGTGGAGTGGGAGTGGTTTGATTAAATAACAAACATTTTGTATAGTGATATACTTTATTTATTGTGTTATTAATGTTTTCAATTTGTTTATCTTGTTGTTACTAAATATTGAATATAAATTAAATATTTTAAAAGAAAAAAATATGAATCGAAAACCCCTATTCCGTAGTCCGTTAATTAAGAATATTTTTATATTTTTCATGGAATTGTACTTACCTACAACTAAATAATTTTGAAAATGACCTACTTCATTTTAGAAAAAAAAAGTCAGAATTTATGTAATGACAATAAAGAATTTATTAGTAGTTTACATTAGACACTGTGATTATGGATAGTACCTACCTATGTTCTTACTTATTTTTGTTTTGTTGGTAGCCAGGTGATCTATAAAAATATCAGCATGTATACATATATAGATTTAAAAAAATACCTATCCTTTATTATAAAAAACTTATTGGATTGAACATACAAATAGGTCGCATTCCAACAAGTGGTCATTAAGTAATTGAAATAATTAAGCGGAGTTTTATTTACTGAGACGAAATAATATTAAAATCATAGTTTTACCGTAGGTATTTGAATGATATAATATTATTATAAACGAAAGACGCACCCTGGCTTCGCACAACTACATTACGCTTGTAATATACCTACGTATCTATTAAAAAAACTGCATCAAAACTGTTGGTTAGTTTTAAAGATCTAAACATACATAGATACGGATGTCGGAAAGCGACTTTGTTTTATACTATTTTGTAATGTTATTCCTATTAGGTACTAAATCTATTGTAAATATAAAAAAGGACAAAAACTGTTAGAGCATACAAAATTATTATTCCTAAAATAGTAAACGTTACGTAAGTAAATGGAACCGTTCCATTTTTTTAATCTCAGAAATTCCAATACTGTTTTGGAATTACATTTTTTTGCTGACCCTACAAAACAAAACCGATACAAATGACAATTTCGTAGCGAGTACTTCCCTGTTATTTTTGAGATATCACAACAAGCAACAACACATTACTTCTTAGGAGGCGAGCCAGAGCGAGATGCAAATATAAAAATAGTAGAGCAACACCAAGAGTAAGCGAGACGGAATAATATGCAACAGCTTCACATATCGCGGTGAGCGTTCATACAACCCTTACACTTACACAATAGAAATTAGACTTTATAACTGAGAACTTAAGATATCTTTCTTTTAAGCTTAGACAACACATTGCAACGCTACACTTGTGAATGAGAAAGAAAAACAAAGATATTTGTGGGTATGTGCGAGGGAGATAGGGCTAGAGTATCGATGAGACGACGGGGCAACAATGCAGTTGCCGCCCATTTAAATACGCCATTTTGTTTACTGTCTCCTCTTTGGCTTTTGTTAGAACTGAAAGGAGTCTCGGTATAAGGAAATTGTAGGAAATATTTACTCATTATTTGAGAGAAGATAGCCGATGTTCACAAAAGGGTTATTAATTGTCATTTTATAAGACATTCATGGCCTTATTTTATAAGTTGGATAAACTTTTAATTATGTCAGTAAGCTGTAATATGGCAGTTACGTTTTGATATCATAATGTTCCTTTCCATATTATTATATTCCTGCCTATAAATTCCTCGGTAGCTTAGTGTTACGCGCTTGGAAGTTCCATTTCGGTAATTCAGGTTCGAACCTTGGCGAGGTTTGAACCTGTTTTTGTAATTTAGGTACATTTTTTAATGCTTTTATATTATTTTATTATATTAGGGTTGCCAACTCTACTGTTAAAAACTGTATTATACTTTTTACTGTTGAACATACATAAAATATATAAAATTGCTTGAAACTATAAATGTTAGAATAAAGGCTAGTTTTTTTATCAGTCAATTGTTTAAATATACCTATACTTATCTAAAATTGTAACGTATTTATTTTCTGTTCTCACCACCTCAGCATTTGTCAGAAAAAGATTTTTACAATACTTAATTAATACAAAGTGGAACAGAAATATGAATTATATGAATGAATGAAATTAAACTATGAATTTAATAAAAAATGCGCTCCTCATTTAGTTCAATTTTAGTTATGGTTGTGGTGAGGCGTATAAACTTTTTTAAAAAAAAATACCTTCACGCCTATTATCCCCGAAGATGTAGGCAGAGGTAACCTACCTACTTGTAGGTATATCCACGACTCATAAATCAAGTAGATATACCTACTAGAACACTCACGATTAGCCAAGGTACCTACTAGGGCCCATAATGTGATAGATGGCAAGCCTATCGCCACTCTGGGCACATTCCAATCCCGGGTAATGTAATGCTGACTAAGAAAAGTTGCCCGACCTGGGAATTGAACCCGGGACCTTACGGGGATAACGGTCTTAACAGGTGACAGCCGTACCGTTACACCACAGAAGTTTTAACAAAACTGTATGTACATTATATATATAATGTACCTACAGTTTTGTTTTAAATTTAATTTTTTAATTTTTTTTAAATTTAATTTTTACATTTTCTAATTAAAAATTATTTAATTAAATATATAAAATACTGTTGATTTTTCTAACATACTGCTTAATATTCATCTCAAATCTAAATATACTTTTTTTCTTATAAAAAAAGTTGGCAACCCTAATCGATATGGCGATGAGTATGGTACACCTCTGCTGCCTTTCCGGGGCAATAGGCGTGACTATATTTACGCACCTATTATTTGTGCACCTACTTCTGATCACCTACAACTTATTAGGTATAGATCAAAGAGTGTTCCTATAGGTAGAGGTGGCAATAACGGCTATATGCCAATAATGAATTATACTGTTGTGTTATTTTTCAGTAATTGTTGTTATAAACTGTTATTATATTATGCTATTAGTTGGCAAGACGTATAAAATTGTAGTCAGAGAAGCGACAAGATTTTTTTTTACTACCTCTGATAACATCTAACAACAGTCAACAACAATAACAGGATGAGTAAGAAATAATAATTTAATTATCGGTTGTGCAAAAATAACGCGTTATATAATCTGTTAAAAATTTGTTTAAACCTACTATGTTTATTGAAGACTAAAACTGAAAAGAATCGATGTTGATTGGATTCTGTACCCGACAGAGCATTCGTATTATTAACAGACTTGAAAAAGGAGGTTCTCAATTCGTCTAATTTTTTTATATGTTTAACAACGTGATTTTAAAACTGAAACATTTTTTTTTGCAGTATTGCTGTGTTTTTTAAATATATTTAAACAGTAAACTAGTACCTACCTTGCCCAACCTTTTTAATCCTTTTTTTTAAATTATGTTATTTTTATATATTTTTTTTATATTTGTCTTTGATGTATTTATTTTATGTATATGTTTAAAACTTACGCCTCTGTCAAATCCTCTAGATTGGATAGCTGACCTGATTGACTGATATAGATGGTCTATACAAATAAATAAAATTGGAGTGTCTGTGTGTAATATTAAAATAAACGCTTTTTACTAAGCGCATATGTATATTCACAAGCTAGTAGGTACATATACTAAAACCACATTTTTTTAGAATTTTTGTCCGTCTGTCTGACTGTCTGACTCTCTATCTATCTGTCTGTCTGACTGTCTGTCTATCTGTCAACCTGTTTGTACCCCCTAATCTTTGAAGCGGCTGCTAATTTAATAAGGAACCTTAGGCTACTTTTATTTTAGAATTATGTTACAGGAATGTGTAAAATAAAACAATTTAAAACGCGGAAGAAGGCGACAAATATGAGTTTCATTAATCAGCACCTTACCTATTATTGTTAATACAATAATTAATTTTTAAATTCCCCTTATCTCTCCAAAGATATTGACTTTTTTATTATTATCAATATAAAAATTTTACTTTTTATATTTATGCTACTTTCCTTATAACTTACTTATTTTTTGATGGGATAATACAGCGAACAAGCACACGGGTTTCCTGATAGTAAGAGACAACCGTAACTGCACAAGCAGACAAAAAAAAATTCGTAAAAGTGTTGTTTTGATTTTGTACCTTGTTAATAAACATGCATTTAGTAAAGAGCGGTTATTTTAATATTACATACAGACACTCCAATTTTATTTATTTGTAGATATAGATGTGAAATTAACTTCGTCTCTCTGTCTGCCTGTTACGCTTTCACGCTTCAGTGGTGAACCAAGTTTGATGAAATTTGGTACAGAGATAGAGTTCAAAAAGGAGCCTATGCGTTCCTTGAGGAAGAACATATATTCTTTTTGATCGACTACAAGTATTTTATAAGTCGAAAAAATTACTGGCCTTTGAAAGGTATTTGTGTTATTAAATATCTAAGTAGAAGCCGCGGGCGGAAAGCTAGTATAAATAATAAAGTAATTCATTACAGCTTTGCAGCTTGCAGCCACGGGATTAATTGCAGCTGGAGCCGCGGGCAATCCCATAAAATTATATATACTGTCATATATACCTAGCTACTTAGCATATTATGTAGGTATATACACTATATATACTTGGGACAGTAAGTATATGTAATTAATACCTATGTCCATCGTCGAAATATTTTCGTAAGCGACTGTACCAACTGTTTGTAATGCCTGTGACAGTGAAGTCATTTTATATTAGTTCTGTAAAACAAACGAATTGTGCGTTGAAAACAATTGTCGGACCCTGTGCGTACAGTCGCGCATATTAATTTATACATTCATCGCGAAAATGAACTTCTAAATAATTATTTTTTACTAGCTGTGCCAGCGACTTCGTCCGTGTTTTTACTTAACTTCTTTATTTTTTACATGTCTAAAATAAAAGTAGCACAAGCCGTTCGTTATTAAGTTAGCCGTCTGCCAGTGAAAGTCCCGTCAAAATCGGTCCAGCTGATCCAGAGATTAGCGGATAATAAGAAACGGTTTAGGCTACTTTTATTTTAGAAATGTATAAAAAAATGAATTAAATAAAAACGCCGATGAAGTCACAGGCACAGCTAGTCTTAGTCCACTGTATATATATTTAGTCTCATTTACCAATGGCTCAATAATAATAAAAAAAAGAATCTCTTAAAAAACGTTGACGGAGTGTGTCGTTAGTAGCTTTTAAAAAAATCTCTTTAGGTGACTGTAGGCAGTTAGAACATAGTCTTAGATACACATAATATCTAGTAATATTTTTAAGAATATTTGTTTGTTATCCTAATAATTACCTTCTGTAGCACTGAAAAGTTATCGTAAACTGTTACATCCAATTTAAAATGTTTATCAAAATAATTCAATAGTAGGTAAGGTGAAGAAAATAATACTGGCGGGCCGTTACGCGGAAAAAACCGCACGCGCGTTTAAAAATCCAAAGATTCGAAATTTAAACATAGTAATTTATGCAGATTTATTTCGAAACTAAACGGAGCGTTTATTGTTCTAATTGTACAAGACGGAGGCGTAACGCCCCGCCCATCGCTTTAGAACTTTGTACTCGACTGTACTACCAAACATTTATTCCCCACGCTCGCCAGTTTGTATTGTTTATGTGTCTGATAAGTGACTGTACGTATGTGTTTTTTATGTTATATAGTACACAGGATTGTAGATGAACTGGATTTATCTAATACTTATGAACGAACAATTCTTAAATACATAATATTTAGCACCTGAGTGACTGTGTGTTTTTGTAGTTACATCATGTTTTTTTTGGAATAATATTTATTTATAACTATTTAAATTACTTGCTGATGATATATGAATGAAACAAAAAGAGAAAAAATAATTGAAACAATCGGACGATAAATGTTCGAGGTTCGGACCTGGGTTTCACGGCGTTTTAAGGCGCCCGATTTTCCAACCAAGTCATTCTAACTTCGTAAATGGTGGTCTGAAAATAAAACCTAGACAGGTAGATCGATTTATCGCCCCCGAAACCCCCTAAATACAAAATTTCAAGAAAATCGATCAAGCTGATTCTATATAAGTAGGTATTAGTATTCTATATAAGTGAGATTAGTCGAAAAATTTTTGCTTCCATGCACTTTTTAAGACGTCTTAAAAATTTCATACCTTTTAAAGCT
>DVZL01005401.1:0-12097 GCA_018236625.1 Lasaia peninsularis
AATAGATACCAGGATAAATTTAATAAACACCAAGACCCGGAAATACAAACATCTATGTTCATCACACAAACGCCTGTCGCCGTCGGGAATCGAACCCGAGCCTCGTGGTTAATCGATGCGGTTAGGCGTGTACGCTAGCCACTCGGCCAACGAGGCGGTCAAAAGAATCTGCACATTCTGGAAATTTTCTTTTGGATTTAAATTATATATTTGGATATAATTATAGTAACACAGAAGCTATATGAATACTACCCGACCGACCTATACTATCATCGAAATGGCCTGACAAGAAAACGTTGAAATCACTTGTGTTTTTTTTTTTCTTAAACTTTTAATTGTACTGAATTTTATGTTGGTTTCACGTATTTTGGAGGACAGAAAGAAAATTTAAACATCGCAACTATTTTTTACTTTTTAATTCTACTCTTCATAATGTCACATCATAACAGTATCAAACCTGTTAGCTAAAAGCAGCACAACCAAAAATATTTTATTAAAAATGTTACTAGAAATTACGGAAAGACGCTTTCCGCAAGTTCATGTACAATGATAACATGAAATCCTTTAAGGGTTAAAGTTTAAAACATCAGAATAATAATTAAAAGGCGGTAAACAAATTAAAATTGTCTAGTTTTATTCATAAACGTGACAGCGATGACTGGCCTAAATCTCCTGATTCATAATTAATGATAATTTCCGGTTTTATCGCCGCCGGAAAAAACTCAAAGCGCTGGAAAAAATGTAAAACCTTAATTATGTATATACTTTGTCATTTATAAAAGCCATGCTGGCATTGTAGACAATATTTTACATTTTATAGAAATCCTTCTGTTTTAAATTTTTCTTTTTATTTATATGTTTTCTCTATCCTAGATTAGCTGTAAGATATCTCTTGTCAGAGATAAACTCACTTTTTGCACTATTTGCAATATTTTTCTTCTGATTTGCTGTAATATCTCAAGTGTAAAATAAAGTGTTACAAAATTTTGCTGTGGTTTTTCTTCACAAACCTCCTAAAACTCCTACTGGATTTTTACCGAAATATACAACCCTAATATATCACGAAATAGTGTAACAATACCACATAAATGTGGCCTCTCAGTTTTTATTCACGCCTTACCTGTTCCTACCACAATAGCGTCAGTGCTCGCCATTGTCGTGTTCTGGTTTGGAAGATAGGGTAGCCGGTAAACTTACTTAATAAAGAGGCTTACCATCCGGGCCTCAGGTTGGCAACGCACCTTTTCCTACTTTGGTGTCTATATGCGACGCGTATTTTTTACCATCAGGAAATTCGTCTGCTTGTTTGCCTTCCAATATGAATAAAAAAATTAAATTAATAACAATGAGACACATTAATTACATTCAACATATTGTGTATAAATTAATTTCTAGTTATGCACACATGTCAGCTAGATTTGATAAATTTTACATTGTTATTTCATTTTGGTTTACAGCAAAGTCTGCCAAACAAAACAAGTTAATTACAACACCAAAAAATATTTACCCGTCGTGAACCATTAAACCAGAATCTTACTCTTTGTAATGACTAGTATCAAAATATATATGTATTACCGTGTAGATATAGATTTTTTAATATTCAATCCTACGTGATACCAGTTCTAGTTATAAAGCGGAAATACAACCTTTAAAAAAGGAGTACTCTCAACCGGAAGCGGCGGGCAGGAAGACGACGACAGCGCTGCGTCGCCGCTCGAGCGAATTAAAAATTAAACGAGTATCCGTTTCCGGAAATCGCGATTTTTCTGTGTTTACGTTCGTCATGAATAATATCAAAAAGTTATTTGTTTATTTATATTAAAGACAACTTGAGTCGCTTACAATCATTTTCAAATTTAAATATATTAGTGTGTGTGCGTGCGCGCGCTCGCGTGTGTGTATGTTTGACATCATAGCGCCTAAACGAAGGTACTAATTGTAATGCGATTTTTCAATTTTAAAGACAACATGATTGAGAGTATTAGTGTGTGGTTATGATAAGTAAGATAAATATATTTATATTAATATTCCACCACGTCCCGCCGCAAGAGTTTGGTTCCAATTCCTTTCTTATAATTGTGTAAACTAGTTTTTAAGGAACATTAATTTTTATACAGTAGCATCATTTTAAATATATATAAAAAATAAATTACATACACTTTATAGCCATCAGACGCGAAGAGGAGTAAGGAAAATAAATACGTGCAATTTTACCAAAAATATCTGTTTTTTCTTCGTCGAAAGAGAATTATTTCACAATACAGTTAAGATTTCCCTCGCCTCAGGTTAAAATGGGATGATAAAACCTTTTATAATTGTCAATATCATAATTCGTATAGAATAATAAATAAATAATAAATATCCCTGGACAAATTACACAAATTGATCTAACCCCAAAGTAAGCAAATTATATGATTGTGTTATGGGTGTTAGGCAACGATACTAATACATAGAAATACTTAAATAAATTTAATAAACACCCAGACTCGGAAATAAAAAAATCTGTGTTCATCACACAAATGTCTGTCCCAGTCGGGAATCAAACCCGAGTCTCGCTGTTAATCGATGTTAGGCGTGTACTGTAGCCACTCGACCAACAAGGTGGTCTTGAATGTGATAGAGAATATGATGATCTTTGTTCTAAAATCATTTACATATTTTGGTATATTTTCGGATAAACTAAACTTTTTCGGAGTTCCTAGAAAACTAAGAGAATAAAAATTTTAAATGTAATTGAATTTGTTTTAAAACTCACGACATAATAGTGGCAATAAAGTTCAATAATAATCGCCAGCGACTAGTAGCCAGTAGTAGCCATGGACGAAGTGGGCCCTCGCCCACCGAAACGCAGTTTAGGGAGCCTCAAGGCCTTTTGATATACCACTACACTTTTGTGAAAAATTGATTACTCTAACTTCATGATAGAAATATTTATCAAATAGAATTATATCCTTTTCAATATCCCCACTGCCAACATAATTATTATGATAGAGTGATTGTGTAGATCTTGGAAATGGAGGAAAAAAATGTAATTGACGCTACTTCACCCACGTCTATGATATTAGTCCACGCTTCATCAACTGTGATAAAATGTTTTATGATATATGACATCATTATTTCACGGATCCGAAGCCATCGAAACTTTATTAAAATTACTGACGAGGAAACCTACTCATATTCAATTCAATTCAAGATCCACAATCAACAATGACCTATTTGTTTTAAATCTCATATTTTGTAAGAATATTCTCAATTTATTTATGTTTAAAAGAAACTAAAATGCTAAAATACCTTGTATTCTTTAAAACAATACAATTTTCTTATGTTTTTTAACGAGATTACCGTCTAAGTCATAAAGAACACGTTTTCGAGTGTTGGGCTTCAATTTTTTTACTATAAATTTACATATACGGTTAATCTAAATTAAATTATTTAAATGATACTGTTTTTTCCTATATCGGAGAATGACATTCGAAAAACATATTTATTACTCATAAAATACTTTCGGATTCATTTCGTCAGCTGATTTCGCTTTACGGAAGAACATTATAAATTTTATAATACCCATTAAGCTGAAGGAATGAAGTATAACATAAGCTAGCGAAGCCACGGGCAATAGCTAGTAATAAATTATTTGGCTAATTTACACAAATCCCAAATCAAAAACCGTTGACCGCCTCTTTGGCCAAGTGGCTGGCGTGCACGCACCGCATCGACTAATCGCGAGGCTCGGGTTCGATTCCCGACAGGGACGGACATTTGTGTGACGAACATAGATGTTTGTATTTCCGGGTCTAAATGTTTATTAAATTTATCCTGGTATATATTTAAGTATTTCTATGTATTACTATCGTCGTCTAACACCCATAACACAAGCATATAATTTGTTTACTTTGGGGTTAAAAACAATTTAACCGCGAAGTAAGGAAATGACTTGCTTGCTAGTCATACGGTATGAGCCAACGATACCAATACACAGACACCATATTATCGCAATAGACAATTTAAGAAACAGCTATATCAAAAATCAAAGCACATGGGCAATCAAAACACAAACCCCTTTCCCGGTCGGTAAACGACCCGAGCCTCGAACCTGAGTCTAGTGAATGTTAGACAAGCACACTCACCAACCAACTTAGAGGGGGATAGTAAGTAGAACAAATAAAAATAGTTAATGAATAATTGAGCCTCGACGGCCTTTTTTTTAGGTTAATGGAAGGCAAACAAGCAGACGGATTTCACCAAACACCAAAGGTGGAAATGGTGCGTTGCCAATCTGAGGCGGGAATGTTAAGCCTCTTGCGGGAGTAAGTTTACCGGCTACCCTACCCTCCAAACCAGAACATGACAGTGGGGAGCACTGATGCTATTGTGGCAGGAACAGGTAAGACGGTGGTACCAATCCGGGCGAGTCGTTGCAAGACTTGGCCTAGTGGTATGCTGTGGACTTTCATTTCGGTAGTCCAGGTTTGAACCCCGCTTGCTACCAATGAGATTTAACTTAAGTACATTTTCTAGGTGTTCTGATGGGAAAGGAAAACATCGTGGGAAAACGAATAAAAACTTACAGTATTGGTATTTCAATATCAATACATATTATAAAACAAAGTCACTTTCTCTGTCCGTCCCTATGTATGCTTTTTCTTTAAAACTAAGCAACGATTTGGATGCGGTTTTTTTAATAGATGGAGTGATTCAAGAGAAAGGTTTTTAGGTATATAACATGTATAATATACCCGTGCCAAGGCGGGGCGGGTCGCTAGTTAATTTATAAATGTTACATCAGTTTTAAATTTTTGAATTTTAGCCTACGGGCTAATCGTAGGTGTACAATGTATATATACCTCTGCCTAACTGAGTGACCCCCTGATATGGGGGAGACGATATTTATTTATTAACTTATTTATTGATAAATTAAGTATAAAAGAAAAGTAAAGGAAACACTTTTGAAATAAAAGGAACATTATGAAATATATCTATAAGATATCTAAAAGAAAGTGACTCCGAAAAATAAAGATGATACGTGTGCAGAACACAGGTAGCCATATCAGTGATGTCTCTATAATATACTCACTCGCAAACAAGGATACCAACCTTCTGGATTAGTCCGGACAAGTCCTGACTCTGGACTTTATTCTCCAGTCAAGTCCAGCTTTGATTTAGTTTATTTTGAACTTATTGCATGTATAGTCTAAATATAAACTATTTTGTCAGGTATCGAAATATTTTTAACATACTTTAGGTCTAGCAATAAAATAATAAATAAGATGAAGGACATTTTATTACATATCAACCATCTGTAAAAACCTAACGCCGCGCTGCCGACATATCGCAGGTCTTGCGGTTCCCGATAGAGGCATGCAAGCGCCTGATGAACACAGTCTGTATCTTTGAGTTTGAACGCTTGTTTATTTTTTATAATACTTATTTAAATTTTTCCGTGTATCAGTGTCATTGACTGACAAATATATTCACAGCTTATTTTGGAGTCTAAACAATCCATATAAAATAAAAAATGAAAAGAAACAAATCTCCGTGAGGTCTCAGGCTCGTAAAGAATATGTCAAGTTGTGTCCTACCTTCTGCCTATAACCTATCCTATAAGCTGTCGGTGCAAGTGAGTACAACTTGCTGTGACTGGTAACGATTGGAGGTCTTCCTGTAAGCGAAGTGAATTTCAGAAAATTCGTCTGATAACCTCTTATGTTATAATACAAATAAGTCTTATTTTTTAATAATATTAGGTTAAACTTTAATAACCGTATTTTTTTATCTTCAGTTTTTCTATCTATTAAGATATAGTGATAATTTTGTTATTGACGACATTTAAAAACTTTCATCTCTTGCTGAGAGGTTGCTGAGAGCTGGTAGTCGCCTAACACCACCGACTACCAAAGTGCAAATTTGTGATGAGCCTAGGTGTCTGTATTTTTGGATTGGGATTATTATTATATAAGTATTTATGTGTAACAGCCATAATACAATCATACAATTTGTTTACTATGTGTCAGATTAATGCGTGTAATCTGTTCAAAGGTATTTATTTAAATTGTGAAGCCAATATTTCAGTTGGGTAACTTACAGTATTGGTATTTCAATATCACTACATATTACAAAACAAAGTCACTTTCTCTGTCCATCCCTATGTATGCTTTTTCTTTGAAACTAAGCAATGGATTTGGATGCGGCTTTTTTAATAGATGGAGTGATTCAAGAGAAAGGTTTTTAGGTATATAACATGTATAATATACCCGTGCTAAGCCCCGGGTCGCTAGTTAATTTATAAATGTTACACCAGTTTTAAATTTTTAATTTTGTAGCCTTGCAACCTAATTGTCCGAACTTGAAATTTGGATATGGTAACTGTTCCCAGACGACTTCTAACAACTTTATTTATATAATGTGAAGCTGAAGAAGTGTCTCCCTCTAGTCACGTGGAGTGAGGATCTTGGTGGGCGTACCCGATACTGGGCGGAGCTTGAGACGAACACTCCTTAGATTTCTCTTTTTTACTTCATCGCGTATTTAGGTACGAGCGTCCAGTTCAACAAGACCCCTCAAACGTTTCACGGCTCTTCTCGTCCCATCTCAGTTTATCCTTCGAAGGGAGACGAGGTAGGTCTTTTCAACTGGCCATATTTATGTAAGCGTAGCAACAAAGCAACGGACAACTTTAGTCGTTATCGCATTTATAAAGTTCTCGAGACAATTCCATTTTATGGGGTGTTTTGCTTCAGATAACATTTTATTTGTTATGTCTTGTTCCTTCTTTTTGCCTTAACGCGTAATATTATTGATGGAAGTATGAAAAATAAATATATATTTTACATAATAACAAGTTATTTTTATTTTAAATCCGATAGATATATTTATAATTACAAAAAAAACCTTGGTCGATCCGAGTTCCCTGTGAAATAAACCATATTATTCACTGTGGTCTTGTAGTAGTAATCGAGTGCTTTGTAGAAACATATCTAGGTAGGGATTTACCACTTTGCCTATTCTTGCCGAAATAAGGACTTCGTCGTGGCCAGAGCGTATGATAGTCGGTAAATTAGCATATAAGATCGTTTACAAGACAAACAACGCCCCAATAACATGTATGGTGTCTATTGGCCACGGTTGTCTCTCCTCACTGGGAGAGCCGCGTACTTATTAAATGTAATAGTGTAGGAAATAAGTATGAAAGATCCATCAATTCCGACAAATGAACGAGATAACAAGTAGTAAATTCATGAAGAAACAACTATTTACAACATAATATGTGTAATAATTGAATACCCGGTAAAATGTGGTAGAGTTTTAAGGTATAAATAATAAATCAATAAATATTACTGGACAAATTACACAAATTGATCTAACCTCAAATTAAGAAAATTAAATGCTTGTGTTATGAGTGTTAGGCAACGATACTAATATATAGAAATACTTAAGTAGATACCAGAATAAATTTAATAAACACCCAGACCCGGAAATACAAACACCTATGTTCATCACACAAATGTCTGTCCCCGTCGGTAGTCGAACCCGAGCCTCGCGATAAGTCGATGCGGTTAGGCGTGTATGCTAGCCACTTGACCAATAAGGCGGCCTTAGTATGTTATTTCATAATTACGTAAAAATAAATAAATTTTTCTCGTTTAATTTGGGGTTAGATCAATCTGTGTCTAATCCAGGTATATTATTATATCTCTTGGGGATATTATAATTGTATTTGTGATATAAGTATACAGAAACAAAATTGCTAGTTTCAGCGTAAATCGCGGCTGGTAACAGATAGAGAGAGACAGGGACAGACAAACAGGTATTCTGAAGTTTTTAATTTAAAAAGAAATCAAAATTTAAAAAAATAGTTGCATCGTAATATTTCGTCGTCAGTATTTTTGCGATTTATTAACATGTAGGTATTAATGTGCTTTGTTTCTTCGGCATTTTTATTCGGCAGTATTACGTTTACTAAAAAAACTGTGTTAGGCTCAGTAATAACTAACAAAAAAAAAAACTTATTTATTTATCTGATAGAAGATGTGTTAATTTTAGCATCAATATTGCCTAAACTACACATCTCATGTTTGCACTAGCATATCCTGGATACCTTGTATCAAGATAACAACATACATTGACATATTATAATTAGAAACAAATGCACTTTTTCATATGTAACTTACAATCGTCTTTTTTTAATACTTTGATATATACATATATATACTAAGAATGAATAAAATTAATTATTGTATCAGCTTAAAATCTCTCATTTCCGTGGGGAAAAAACCAAACGCTGGTAACTCAATTTATTTTTACTTTTTTTATATTAATATCCGCCCACATTGGTGTACAATAACGACCGCAAACCAAAATATTGTTAGTAACTTAAGTTTTAGCCCTTAAAAACAAATTTCAATTGTAAATTATATTTGAAAAAGTACATGTTTTTAATTTAAAATATGAATATGTGGAAGTTTCACCAATCGCAAAGGAATAATATAGAAAAACATACATTGAGTCCGAAATAATCATAAATACCATAGCAATTAAATCAAAAATATTGAAACATTGAGGATGCGGTAGAGAAGCGAGGTTTGAACATTACCCGCGTCACGGAGCGGAAAACCACGTGAGGAACCACTGGCCGACGTTATCTCCCACCGCTTCCTTTGATGTTCAATTGTGTGGACGCAAACGTTCTAACGCTGATGTAGCCACGAGGCGCTTGTGACGACCCCGAAGCTTGACACATATATTCATACATTTTTAAATCTACTTTAAGACTGAAAACAATTGTTTGACGAATATAAAATAACCCAAGTTGGGTTAAGTTACCTGGACGAATCTGAAACTAAATACTAGACAAAAATAAAAATAGTGATCAACGAGCGGTTACGAGCTATTTATACAAATATTTATAATTTCTTTAACTATTTACACCACATACTACTTACTAATGTATTAGATATCAGATGAAAGATTGACAAAACAGATATACGATTTGAATGTGGATGGTTGATATTCGTAGAGCAAATAGCTCTTTTGTTATCCGAGGGAGAGGGAAACAAGCAGACGGATTTCCTGATGGTAAGAAATACACGTCGCCTATAGACCAAAGGTGGAAATGGTGCGTCACCAACCTGAGGCTGGGATGTATGCCTCTTGCGTGAGTAAGTTTACCGGCTACCCTACCCTCCAAATCAGAACACGACAATAGCGAGCACTGACGCTATTGTGGCAAGAATAGGTAAGAAGGTGGTACCAATCCGGGCGAGTCGTTGCAAGACTACCACCTCCAAATCGCAGGTGTTTGTATGAAGAGTCATGAGTGTGGAGGGAGCTCAACAAGTAAATAGGGAACGGTGACACTTTGAACTTGATACTCCCTGCTTACCCCGCAAGGGATGTGGCGTGAAGATATGTATAAGTTATCAAAAATATTCATAATATACGGCTCGACTGCGTCAAAGGTAATCGCCACTGGAACACATTCAATTGAGCACTTACACCCCATTACAGCAAATTATAGATGTCACCTACGTCACAGTGTGTGAGCTCAAGCCTGAGAGCTATTTATGTTGGCCGTGTGTGCGTACCTCCTCTACACGAGCCTGCCCGTGTGTGCGTTATCTGAAAGATTCCACTTCATTTCCCTCGACCCGTGCATGACGTCACATGTTATATCGACTTCCTGTAATGGAGCACACGATTTAAATAATAAATTTCACTAGATTTTAAGTTTAAGAGGGTAGGGTAGCCGATAAACTTGCACATAAGGTCTAACAGCCCGACCACAGGGCAGCGGCGAACCTACAGCATCTATGGTGTCTATAGGCCACGGTTGTCTCTTACCATCAGGAGACCCGTGTGCCTGTTCGTTGCCTTATCCCATAAAAAAAATAGGGACGACCTAACGAACAAGTTGTAGTGGGAACATAAACCTACCCTAGGTTGGATAGTGCAGTAGTTAGGTGTAGGGTTATGTAGTGGTACTAACTACTTTTGATATTTGTATATTATTTCAACTACTTCCATAAAATTTAGTTCGTAATTTAAGTGATATGGCGAGCAAATATCTATCTATACTGAAATTAAAAAAAATACAGTACAGTATGGGGCAGTTCAATACAATACGGAAAAGTAAATATATGTGTGTTTAGGTGTAGTTAAGGTTTTTTGGATAAAAAAGTAGGACACTAAATCAAAATCCTCGTATAAAACTCAAAATAAAACGTATATTGTGATAGTTCTTGTCTCGATAGTTTTGTCGTGTTCCGGTCCGGAGGGTAGGCAAACTTGCACATATGGCCTCACAGCCAGAAAACAGTCAGTGTCCCGTGTCCTTGTTCGCTGTCTTGTCTCATAAAAAAATTAAAAGTCTGTCTTTAAGGGAATAAGTGATTCTCGCGACCACTATATAAATAATAATGATCACAGTTTTGCCGCTATAGTGTAAATAAATGTTAAAACACAAACGATTAATGTCCGGCGATATTGCTGAATATTTTTTATAGTAAGTGCATAATTAAATATTAAACGAATTTGGGGCGGGAATTTACAAAACATATCGGTAATATGGCAACCCCGAACATGTATCAATTATGTAAGCATTAAATGCGCGTAAACATCAGCGGTTTGGTGCCGGCGGCCGTCGCTTAGGAAATGAACGTCAGCTCTTTTATCTAAATGGCGGTTCGGGACGTAAAAATGGCGTAAATTCCTATTTTATACAATAAATAACGAAATAAAATACCGAATACTGCTTAATGTTGTACAAGTTATGACTAATAACTCCTTTGCAGTTTACGATCCTTTTATTTAAGCTTTCACTTGATTAAAGTTCGTATGGTACCGCTATGGTCGCTGGTTGGTTCGAAAAATTTAAAAATCAAAATTATAAAACTTTTGTGCAGTTTGAGTTTTTTTTCCACAAAAAAAAACAGAACAAATAGCTTATTTACCAAATGCACATACCTACTGTAAACTTACTCATGTATTTTACTTCCACGTAGGGTATAACAGCCCGATCACAAGACAGCGACGCACCTACAACATATATGGTGTAGTGTATGGTTGTCTCTTACCATCAGGAGACCCGTGTCCATGTTCGCTTCCTTATCCTATAAAAAAATTGCTCGAACATGAACGTCTGTTAGTTCATCACTAACATCGTGACTGTTTGATTAAATTCACTACTCAACCTATGGGAAGATATAAATTATAAATATTCATCAACTTAAGTTTTGTTTTTAAGACACACCCAATGTAAGCCACAACCTTACCTGCAGTCATAACTGTCATTAAGACGAATGCTTGCCACTGCCGTGTTCCGATTCAGAGTGCAGGGTTGTTGGTGAACTTGGTCACGTAAAATGTTTTACATTTCAGCCACGGGTTGGCAACGCACATTACCCGCTTGTGGTGCCTTGGTAGGCGACGTGTATTTCTTACAATAAAGAAATTCATCTCTATTTCAACCAACGAAGGAACGATTTCGATGCCAATATTTTTTTATATTTGCCCACGCATAACCTTCAGAGTAGTCAGATTTCGTAACTCCTTTATAATGATCCTAAGGATTTAGAAGAGGAGAAGTTTAACTGTTCACTCATTGATGTTAATGTATATGCATGAATAACTGTTTCCAGTGTGAGGGTTTTTATTAGATACGATAAGGTCGTTCTTAATAGATTTTTTTAACGATTCCATCTGCAAGTGAAGGGAGCTCGAGATATACATTTTCGCTTATTAATTGATACCTCGCTGTTGTTCTCAAGAATTAAGTGTTAAAATAAATGTAATACTGATATTAAGAACATAGAAGATGCCTAATATAAACACGTTCGAATATGATCTTGCTTAATTCGAACGGGTGATTTAGATATGGCTAAAAAAATAACGTGTAATCTTTATTGCTAAAGAAACATATGCACATAAATATTTTTGCCAATATTCAAGTTTTTATTAATAAAATTAATTCTTTAAGAGCAGTATTTTTGAAATTCTCTCGCAAATTTCGAAAACGGAAAGTCGGGATGTGACGTCACGGTCCAATATCAACGACATGTCAATTGATATTCTTATTTTTGCATTTTTGGACATAATATGAAAA
>DVZL01005402.1:0-12093 GCA_018236625.1 Lasaia peninsularis
GACATATAAATATAAACGATTCGTTTTCATTTTTACTAATATTATAAATGCGAAAGTATCTCTGTCTGTCTGTCTGTTAAGTAAACTTTCGTGCCTAAACCACTGATCAGATTTTGATGATTTTTGGTACAAAGATAGAGTTGACTTTGAGATAAATTACAGGCTACTTTTTACTGCAAAAAGGGAAGGGAGGGGTTAGAGGAGGGGATAAATATTGTATGGAAATGTTTTGATGATATATAAATATAACCGATTCTTTTTCATTTTACAATTACCTAGATTTTGTTTGTACGATAGTCACACGCGGGCGAAGCCGCGGGCAACGGATCGTATATTAGAAAAAAATAACGAGACATAAGAGTGCAGACATTAATCATCACACGAATATCTCCCATCGGAAATCGAATCCGAGGCTTATAGACAACAGGTGACGCACAATATATGCTTACATCGACCATGCATATTTCCGTTCCATGAACACAGTGTCAGATAGTTAAAGTTCCTGTAACAAACACGACATAGGCACTACAAATCAACCCACTCTATTTTTGCTTCAAGGATTGTCAATGTTATGGCCGTGGATCACCGGAAACCTTGGCAACTGACTCTAACAGCCAGCGTAACAACGATAACTGTTTAAATATTCCGTTACATGGGGCACTCTAAAAGTTTTGCACTTCTAGCTAATCGAAACTATCTGAATTTCGAATGTTATATTTTTTCAAACGTTGGAACCTTCTTAGTAATAAAAAACAATTATACATTCATACATTCTACGTACGCAACGACAATGGAATTAAGTCGAAAAGATTTTAGAGCAATTAGACAACTATACTAATACATAGAAATACTTTTATAAGAATAAATTTTATAAACACCAAAACCCGGAAATACAGACATCTATGTTCATCACACAAATGCCTGCCCCATCGGGAATCGAACCCGATCCTCTACGCCAGATCCTTGTCCAGCGAGGCCAATAGCCCTAAAAATGCGTCACGACTTTCGCCAGTAACTATTGAGTAAAACCCCAGCAACGATTATATTAAAATAAAATACAAAAGGAAAAACAGAACAGGGTAAATACGGCGTGTAAGTACATAAAGGGTGATTCAAAGGCTATTTTGGTAAATGGGATAGTGTAGCGAGGCGCTGATAGATACGTTCGTTTAATGTTTCCATCCCAACACTAGGTTTAACCTCAGTATAATTTACCGTGAGACTTTCAGATTTCAATTGAAAATATTTGACACAATAACAAAATAGGCCGTCTATGTGACAACAAATAATATTTGCACATCACAATATGGATATGTTGTACAGTGAAATATATTTTGTAATAAACTGAACACGCACATTTCGCAAATAAATCAATTTCAATTCAGTAAAACTATTTGCTTACAACTTACTCACTGATGTTTACTCCCGGATGACAAAAATACAGGCGTAATCGTTATTATAATCAAATCTGGCGTTGTTGCGCGATTGATCAAAAACAAAAAAAAAATATGTGAAACAAAAAAGAACTAGTTGTGGATTGGCTTGCTGATATTTCTTTCAACTAAGCTTAGAATCAACGTCACCTATACATAATATTATCTACTGCTTCTGGTGATTGATTACAGGGTCGAGATCTCTTAGGGATTGCCCCAACAACAATTAATGTGTATTGTAATTTTAAATGGATTCAAAATAGCAATGTTTATGTCATCTCGAAGTCTACGTTTGTATTATCAATTAAAATGTCAAACACAAAACATCGTGTATTACGACAGAACCTAGTTATTTATATACATCTAAAGTAGGAGAAGTACGTATTATTTTTGGGATTGAGCTTAATATTAAGCAAACCGTTGTATTTGTGATTTTAACAGAAATTAATATTGGGTGGTAGCCTTGTGTGACGTCATCGCAATAGTAGAGATGGTACAACAGCAGGGCTTCCACTTTTTCAAAACTCGAGGAGTCTTCTGAAATTGAACCCAGAAATATTACCAATATTCACCCTTCTTTCGGAAATAATGCAATAAATTTTTTTTTGTAGAATGGGATTCTTGGGCAAAAAAGAATATTTTTTGTTTAATATTTGTATTTTTAAATAAATACATAATATTATGTCTTGTCAAAGCAGAAATTCAAATGGATATGAATAAACCGTAGTTGTAATACGTGTCGTAACTTCTGAGAGGTTAGTGCGTAAGTTAACTACTCCTAGTGTAGACAGTTGGCTCAAAACATTTGTGGGTCTATAACGAACGCTTCATTATTTAGACAGAACTACATTGGAGGAAGTCGACAACAACAACATGGAATGTAGTGTGGATTTAGACAACGATATCGTGGTAGCCCTGGGTATAGTCATTGAAATAATAATTGAGTGTGCTTTTGTTGGCAAAACTCCAGGTCTACCTGACGCTATACTTTCTGCAGTCTTAGAAAAAGCACAATAAAATTTATCAACATTATCACAAAGGTGACCGCAATGTACATTTATTATTGTTTTATTATGAAAATAAAAGTTTTGTTGTATAATTTCTGTCATCATCGCTTTCATCACAAAAATAAATATCATCACGCCCATATCCCAGAAGGGCTATGTAGAGATTCATACGTATGTGCCAATGGCTACATAAACAATGATTAGTCCCACGATGTGGCAAAAGTCATAGAATATATATAATAATATTTAAAGTATTTGAAATATATGAAAGAACAAGAGAGTTTTGATGTCGCATGGACAAAAAACAAGAGTAAAGTTGTGGCCCGCCCACAAGGACAAAATGAAAATATGTTAAAACGTAGTCACATAAAAAATCTATTTCCACACGTCTCGGCTCCGACTCCACCCAAATTACAATTATAAATATCCATACACATCACCTTTCCACACGGTTCAGAAATTCTTATTGATGGTCATTAAGCCACCTGCCTTGGCTAAATGGCCAAAATGTCTTGTTTATATTTATCACCGGCGGTTTTAGGTGATTTCTAAATATTTTCTAATTTTTCACGTCAATGACCCTATTATTTCAACTAGGTAAATATTTTTGTTTTAAGGAAACAACGTATTTATTTTCTTAATACTTTTCTATCATTTATTATTAATTGAATTTGCCTTTCTTGCTGGCATGGGTGCAGCACTCTTTATGCTATGATAAATGACTCGTGAGATAGCCAACGTTTCTATAATTTATAGTGTTTTTGAACATATCACTTGCAGCACTAATTAATCTCGCATCACTTTAGAATTTAATACTTTCAATTGGCTTTAATTAATTAATTTTATATGAATGAAGACATCATGACGTTGTGGGCGTGTCATCTCGGTACATGATTGTGAATTTGTCGTCACCAGATAATCGGTCTACTTGTTTGGCTTTAAATATTAAACATTTTCTTATGTTATAACAGAGTGCTCTTGGTGTTGAGACCACCGTCTTATATAATTATCTGGTGCGTCGCTCTATGACTGGGATCTTAGGCCACGTGCCTAAGTCTAACAGCTACACTTCCTTTCACCGAGAGCCCAACAATGGCGAGTACCGATAGTACGGTGCGGTACCAATCCGAGTAATCTCTTTGTTATGTGGTTAGATTACCACAAGCGGGTAATGTGGTCGTCACATTATGTGGCTTATGAAACAACTGCTACGGTATTCCAAATGATTTAGGTAATTCTCGAGACGAATCAGAATTGAGGATTGTTCACCCACGCGGCGCTATTTCTATACACTGGAATTGGCGGAGTAAGCTTTTCAAACGTTCCTTCGGAATGATCTGATGCAGTTTGGTTGGAATGATGAACCATTTATGAGACCATGACAGTGAGCCTTAAAAGTATAATAATTATTCAAAGCTTTGGTAAACCTAAAAAAAAGATTGGGGTGGCCGGTATACTTAATCACTTAAGTGGCTAACACCCTGGTTTTAAGCTGGAAAAGTATCGTAAAAGGAAGATGATAATTATAACACCTTTGGTGTTTATGGATACTGAAGGATATTCCAAAGCCTACATATATTTAGGGTAGGTGTCCCTTGAGTGGTGCCAAAAGTGCATTTGTAAGGTGTATAGAAGGGCATTAATACAAACAAATACGGACTTTAAACAAATTTATAAGTCCCATTAGCATATGTTAACAATAGTTTACATATATCGTGTTCTTCCGTTTATTTGTAATTATTTACTATGTTTACTTTACAATTAGCATGAGCCAGAAATATATACATACATAATCAATTAGTTTGCAAGCTACCTGATATACGGTTCACAACAAGGAAATTATCTGATTAAACGAATCAATTTCTCTTAGATTATACATGGAATTGAAAGCGATAGAGGATTTTAAAATTTGCTTTTCTTTAGGTTAGTACAATACAATCGTAGAAACGATTGCTATGTCGATGATGTAGTTAGTATATTTATTCTCCTTGTTTGCATGTTTGATAATATTATTACTTTTTTATATTTGTAAATTAGAGTAAGGAATATACAAGGAATATGCAACGTAGATCCTGTATAAAGTATATCAACGAAAGATATTTACATGTGTAAAATCACAGTAACTTATTTCAAATCACATCACCTTGACTTTTGATCATAGATGAAACATTACTTGTTTTGGAGATTACTTAACAATAATTAACAATAACATAAACATATCAAGCGACAAAAAAATCATGAATCATTTAAACAACAAACATAATTATAAAGATAAATGTATTAAAATATAGCAATTTATAGATTGATAAAATGAATAATATCGTTTCACATAAGATTATTAATGGAAAAATTATAATCTAAACAACCCTTATAAAAATACCCAAGTTATAATCACCACGATTAGATATTAACTGTATCTTTCCAGATACGAATAATAAATTCTAAAACTTTATATAGAAACGATAGTGGTAGGGAAGCCCAGTAAGCTAAATGTGTAGTCACTCAAGCGTCATGGGGGCTTTGTCCATTAGATAGTGGAGAGAAAAAAACGTTATGTGGTATTTTTATTTGTAGTGGAAAAATGTCTATCAGCCAGTTTACCATAACAGCCGTTGAACATAGATGACTTTGTTTATGAAAGTTTCTGATCCTCCCATTCCTCTCCGTCGCGTTCAAATTATCAGATTATTTAAATATATGCGTATTACATGTAATGAATCCTATATATCCTTATCTGACGTCTCCAAGTATATATTCAAGCTAATGACAAATACACAGACTTTCCTAAACATACGCCTCTAAATAGAGATTTTATAAACAATGGAGGTGTTTAACAATGTTAAAGGTATCTAAAATATCATAATCTGACGCGTCAGAGTTACTCCGCAAATCCCCTCTTGGGCTCCCCTACTATAGCGGCTTTTATTGTAACGATTAACTTACTTTCATTCGTTAATTATGGCACTTATATCTATATAATTCACTGCCCTTTGTCAAGTTTATTTGAAATAAAATATTTTCTATTCTATTCTTATTAATAAGACAAGTTTTTCTAAGATATCTGTGACTCATTAAAGATGCCCAGTTACAACGTTATAATAGTTCATTATTACGAAAGAGATAACCAAGAATCAAGAAGAATCATAAAAATATTAATTTATTCCCTAAAGTAGGTGACAAACATAACTTTGATACTCGATATAAAAATAAACTGTCTGTTCCAAGATTTAGATTAAAAAAGTCCTCTAATTGTTACAAGGGACTATGTGAACGAATTTACATTAAAATTCCAGATGAGGTCACCTCCTTACCAGAAAAAAAAATTCATCATCAGTCATTCAGATCATCCAGTTCATGACGTACCTAGTAGTAGTTCATGACGATGGGGGAAGAGTTATTTACACCAATATAATCATTATATTACATCGCATTAAACTTATGCAATTGCATGAAACAGACTTAGCTTCAAACAAGTTTCTATACTTTTGTAGACTTTTTATAAAAATATTTTATAAATAATAAAAATATATTATTAAGATTGTTTTTTTAATTATATGATTAAAAAATGTTCATATTAAAACCAATTTTTCTTAGTTTCGGACTTCCATTCGGTAGTCCAAGGTTCAAACCCGCTAGCTACCAATGAGTTTTTCTAACTTAAGTAGATTTTCTGAGTGCTCTTGCGGTGAAGGAAAACATCATGGGTGTGCGCCCGATATGGCGACGGTCTTGTCATCTGTCACATCATGGGACCTAATCGTACCTATGCCTTTGATCTGCCTGGGATACAAGCGTGACGATATTTTTTTCTATGGAAAATTGTATTAGCGACGTACGGATTTGAGTAGCAGTGTATTGTATATCTATACATATATCCAAATAATTTATCTTTCATGGCAAACTATTTTCAAGCTACAATGTTAAGCCTTGTATAAATAATAATTTAATCAATGACACATATCAGTAAGACCACTAACAACGTGATCAATGATCACTTAGCTACCATCATACGAGTAGATATTGACATACTCGTAACTGTTTACATCGTCAACATCTTTCAATAAGTGGTGCTTTTAATTAATTAAATATAGTATTAGATTGTAGGGCGTTTCACATTGTTTGCTTCTTCGCACATCTTAAACAAACCGAAATTACCTTATTTTTTACTATAGGTACAATTAATTGTTTTTGGACATAAGACTTGGAAATTTGCAAAAAAAAAATAGCATAGAAGTCGTACTTTTAGTATAAACAGCTGGCGATATTTAAGTAAAATCTTGGCGCTCTACTAAAATGTATGTTTTTATTTTAGATGACACTAAAAATTCTAATAAATACGTACTTATTACATAATTTGCAACCCGACTGGAATTAAGGGCTTTTATCGAATCAAAAGACCAAATCGTAGCTTATTTTAACTGGGTTCTTGTCATATACTTCAATCATATTTTGAGATTGCACATTATTTGAAACAAAATCGACTTCCTTACAAATAGCAGCAAAAAGTTAGCGGCACAACGTCGGCAAAAATCTATAAATCAGAGACCATTTATATGTCTCGATGATTCATCAAACGGAAAACATTTTGCATGAGGAAAAATAACTGAATACATTCTAAACACAGTCCAATGTAATAAATTCAAACGCACCATAGACTAGTTTAATATCTAAATCCAAGGTTACGACAGAAATTATTCCAGAAAATCTTGATACATTTTTATAGTGCAATTAAGCGACTAAACAGAAGCACATTTATCTCCTGATTCCGAGAGGTACGTCTCGCCCAGATTAAGTGATACTAATCTGAGGGCGGTATGTCGCAGGCATGTTCAATCAATTTATCATTTATTGCAATCATATTATGTTTTTTTTTTAATCTTATATACGAGTACAATGTTTTTTCGGCGGCCCTTTCTGGCGGACTACCCGTTGCGGAAAACGCCGCTGGGCTGTCATTGTACGGTAGCTGCGTCGCACATAATTATGGTTTATATTTTCTAAATATCAGCTAATTTGTCTGCTTGTCCATTATCCAGCTAATTTGTCCATTCAATACCATTTAAGCCAATATTGATCAAGTCCAGCGCAATAATATGTGCTTTCAGGAGACTTCCTAAATTTTAATTTTGCTCATAATATCGTATATGCCGTTACAATCTTTCACATTCAAATTTGAGTTTTGTTAGAGAGTGGAAGTTTTGTACGTTGTCCTCTATTGTCATGTTCAAGTCTGTAGAATAGGTTAATAAAGTAGATAGTTAAGCAACATGTTTAAGATCCCAGCCATAGGTTCAGGTTATCAGCGCACAATAAATTATTTGTGTAAATTAGAAGAAAACATCTTGAGGAGCAATATCTTTTATAATTTGTCCTGTTAGTTGTCTGCGTATTAAAATATTTAGTTCTCTCATGGGAATCCAGGATCTAGATAAAAACTCCTGTCATAATTGATAACTTTGATATTAGATCATATTTTTACTTTTTTTAATTGTATAACTTGCAAAATAATATAGATACTAAATAGAGGCTGTATTTAACTAGAAAAAAATAATGAATCTGCTATGATCTGTCCCGAGCAGGTCGCTCGTACGTTTTCCTAGACCGAGAAAACAATAGCCCCCGCCTTGACCTTGCGCAACGACGCCCTGCATTGTGGAAACACGCTGAGGCATAATTTATAAGCGAATCGAGATTATACTTTACACTTAAACTTTAATTGAACTATAAAAATGTTTGAATTTATTTATCGTATAATGTTTACTAGTTACACTTTTGTCTTTTATGATTTGAGAATAAACACAAGCAAGCATAGTATGTTATAAAATGTCTGTTCAAATATAATTCAACTTTGAAAACATAAATCGCAAGGAGTGTATTGACCTAAAAGTAGGTAGTAAGTGTAAAACCTAAAAGATAAAAGCTTAAATAACAATATTGTACTCCGACTGTTCACTTTTTCAGGTTCAAATTAAATAGAAAAGGTCAAAGAGCTATAAGCCCGCTGAGCAGCAAAGAACTACCTATAAATCAATTTTGTTTGATACCATGTGAATTGTTAAGAAACAATTTACCCGATTGCACAAAACGTCGTCTCATATCAACACCAACAATATCTCATTCGTAAGATTTTGACAAACTGTCGAAACACACCTCATATTAAATGTTTCAATTACTCTCGTGAGTGCATATCAAAGAGATCTTTTCTGGAATCATCTTGACATCATCTGTATTACACGATGAATTTACGTCTCGGTACTTAAGAGATTAGACAATAATGTTGTGAATGGCACCATCCGCCGTGACCTCACGCGTGATATTTTTATACTGTGCCCAAATACGACGGTGGCATCGTCGTACGACTAATGCTTTCTTTGATATTCGTGACTAATGCTTGTTGAACTTTGTTATATCGTGTGTACACTGAGTTACTAGTTCACGGCTAAATATTTAGCGAGATGTTTGAGAAAAAAAAGCATTGCTTGTTGTTAGCGACTTAATGTCAAGACTGTATACTGTAAGGTTGCTACCAACGCTTATGTTTTCCTGATAACATAACATTAGTGCTTAAATATTTCTATAAAACATTAGGTAAGTTCCGATTTCGTAGTAGGGTAGGGTCGTAGGGTAGGACATCTAAAAATTGAAAATCCTGACCTAAGTTTAACAACGCATTTTAAAATCTCTGGTTAAACTGAGTTATAGGTATTTAGTTATATCTACTGAGTTATGGGTATTTAGTTATATCTACTGAGTTATGGGTATTTAGTTATATCTACTGAGTTATGGGTATTTAGTTATGTCTACTGAGTTATGGCTATTTTAAAATCAATATTTCGTCGTTGCAAATTTAAGACCTCTTATGTGTAAAAAAAATCGATAAAAACCATCTACTGAAAGAATCTCGTACATTATTCATACTATAATTTTTCAATTTAATCAACAATAGCAACGTAAAAAATAATAAATAATGATGTTGATTCTTATATTTTTTGTTTTAATTTGTTTCATTACATTTTTTCAGTAAATAGTAATTATCGATTTTCTTCTAAAATATATTTTTACACATAAGAGGTCTTAAATTTGCAACGACAATTTAACTTGGTGGGATTATATAGGTACAACGCAAAATCAGGAGCTGTGTCGCGGGAGACCGAACCGCCACCTGGTGTTGCGTTCTGATTTTATTGGGGGAGGGGAGGGAAGATCCAGTTAATACACCTCACTCTAACACCTAGCTTATAGGTTTTAGGATACTTTGAAATTAAAAAAAAACCTCTTGTAAAATGAGATTTTAATTCGCCATTCACACGGCACTAATCAAAAGCTACCTACACATGGTCGTAACAATAAAACAGGAATCTGAACGGCGATTACGAATGATCGTGCTCGTTCGCGATGTATCACTGCAACACTAACAGAGACGCCCACCCCTTCCTGCACTCTTTGATATCTCATATCTGTTTCAAAAAACGATTCGTCAGATAACGCGCCGCTCGGTCAGCTGACAATCTTATTGTTTACAACACTCTTGAAACTACATCATTGAAATCTATACATACATAATTATATTTACGTAAAAATTATTTGTCATTATCATGATTCTAGCGGTGATCTCAGTTGTTAAATGCTTAAGCGAGGGTTATTCTGCTTTCTACTTACTAAATCCAAGACTTTTCATAGAAATACGGAGATATAATATGTTGTCGAACATTGTTTTAGGAATTGTAATGTATATTCTCGTCTCACGGAAAAACTAACATGATATTTGATCGGATTTTGAATATTTTAAGGATAGCTTCAATTTTAAATCTACGCTAGTTTGGCAAAATCGGTGAAGAATAAGCGGATTGAAGCAAAAAGTTATCTTAAATGGACCGGAAAATATTTGCGTGTGTGCCGAGCCGCAAGCGCATACTGGTTACACCTATGTATATTGTTAAGATAGATTCAATAAAATATTTATAATTTCTAAAAGTTTTTAACAATGGATATAAAATATTCGGTGGTTTGTGAAAGAATTTGTAAACTCAAATTTTTGATAAACATAACTTACAGAACTTGTACAAAGGTCTAAGTATGTTATTTTTGTAACATTTGATAAAAGGGCACTGGTGTCCAGATAAAATGTTAGCATCTTGTTTACGAGTCGGACACATGATTAGGTGACGACGATGCTGCAATAGACAGTGATATCATCTAACGTTAAACAACCGATGTCTATTCGGAAATTAAACAAAACTGTTCTATGTAGAAACCTAAAGTTGATTTTTTACGTCGTGGACAATACCGCCCCGCAACTTCGTTCACAACTTTAACGACGCTCTGTGGTAACCTCCTCCTTCTAAAAAAGTAGCATATACCTACTCCTCGGGCTCCAGTAAAAAAACACTTGTTTGTCACAATCACACGGGATTTAAGATTTTCTTCGCAGGATGTTACATATTTCGATAAATCTCAAGCCAGTTTAGATAGCCAATAAGTTCAAACTTTGAACTTATAATATTTATTCACATACATTCCGGGTCACAAGTTATGACAGTTAGTTGGACCATTTACACCGAGTGTCAGAGTCACACAGAACAGTCTATTATTTAGTTTCTATACAACAATAAATAATAAATAATATCAGGTTGCGCATTCATAAATATAACAACTTGAGATTTTGACTTGTTCCCTCTCCCACGAACACCGTCTAAGTAAACGATCACCCAAACCACGGCAAACCAAATTTCGTTTCGTAAGATTGGTTTAGTAGTCACGGCGTAAATCGCACTGGGGAATAGGTGAAAACTTTAAATCTTACATTGAATTTAAAATAAGTTTTATATAAATGCAATATACGCAATGCACGAATTACTGAAAGACGCTGGTTTAACTGCTTGAAAAAAATGTCAATATCACTGTCAGTGCTGTGAACGAATACAAATTTCAATATGCATTTATACCGCGATGACGTCGTTTGAATTCGATTCAGTAGCTATCGAGATTATCGTCGATATCGCCCAGATATGCAGCACATTGCCAAGGACATACATTTACTTGTAATTTCAATGCAAACACACAAGTTTAAAAGATCACCGTTATAGATAGCGGGTGCCTGTTGTGCATGAACATCCTATGTTTAATGAAAAATTGAGATAGCTCTAAAGTAAGGTTTCTCAAAGTGTGGCTCATAACATAAGTAGGTACCAACGGTCCACAATGACTCAGTAATACTCAACATATTAATTTAGGAAATTCAATCAGCCACGAGGCTTGCTTAGGCGCAAGACCGATGTACCAGTCCTGCTACATAGATGTTATTCAAAAGTATAAGTATATTTATTTTTTAAAAATTTAAAATATATTTTATCAGAGCTGACCTTGATTAATGTTTTATCGATATTAATACGATGTCAACAGATCAATTCACATCATCATCTTGGCGATTTGTCCCGGTTGCTCCCCACGCCTGAGCGAGGGAACCCAGGGTCCGCTTTCCTACTTTTCGACCTCCACTTCGCACGGTCTAACGCATCCCTAACAGTGAGTCCATTGACACACACGACATCCAGCCAGCGTTTCTTGGGTCGGCCTCTTTTACCGACGCCAATTGGTTTAATGGCGTTTAGACATTTGTTTCCTACGTAACCAGCCGGTTTACGTAAAACATG
>DVZL01005403.1:0-12091 GCA_018236625.1 Lasaia peninsularis
ATATCCAACCACGATTAGCTCCTAAGTGATAGTAGGTCCTATTATGTGTCAGGTGTTGCCACCTTCGCACTTCGCTATATCGGGCACAAATCTCGGGTTTCCTTACAATATATTCCTTTACTATAAGACCACTCAGAAAATGTTCTAAAGTTAGAAAAATCGTCGCCGACGTCGGCTAATCATGGCCTAGTCTTTCGGGGAACTGGAAATGACTTCTACAATATAATAAAATGTACCAGGATAATTTTTGTTTGTTTTTTTTATACATCATGTTTTATTGGAGTTATATTTACTTATAACTACACAAATTACTTACTAATGATATACGAATATTATAAAAAGACAAAAAAATAAAATAATTAATTAGACCGAGATTTGAACTTGGGTTATATTCTTAGTAGGTGACCGCGTACCGATCCGGTAGTATCACTTACTCACTACATATTATAAAGCAAAGTCACTTTTTTTTCTGTCCCTATATATGCTTAAATTTTTAAAACTAAGCAACGGATTTTTTAATAGATAGAGTGATTCAAGAGAAAGGTTTTTATGTATATAACATGTATAGTATATCCGTGCGAAGCCGGGGCGGGTCGCTAGAACTATATATACTTCTTAGTTATTCGTACTTATTCATATGTTTTTAATGGGCATCTGAATAAAAAAATATCTCTTTAACGGTTATAAAAATAATAAAAAAAAAGATTGTGTAAAAAGCGTGCGTTTATCTTTCATTATTAATTCATTTTTCGGTTTGTTAAGTTTCTGTTCGGTAATTCGGGCTTTTATTGTGTAATGACGGTGGTGACCCCTCGCGGTTAGGAAAATTATGGGATATTATTGGTGTCCCCGTACACTAATGAATGGGTATAAACTTATGTCAGTCTCTTACAAATGTTTGTATGAGAATTATTTTTAGTTCCATAGACTAAAGACTAAATAAAACATTTGTTTTGACAGTTCTCTCAGCTGTCAAAATAAATATTTTATTTAGTTTGAGAATCCTTTTTATTTCCATAGACTAAACACTAAATAAAACATTTATTTTGACAACTGAGAGACACATGACTAGTTATTCTGTTTCCACTGTTATGATTAGCTGATTTTGATAGAACAAAGCTTAAATATTAATAGAATATATAATAAATAGATCACTTGCCTTTCTACTTAGCAGCTCGTAAGAGGCAAGCAAAGGTTAACTGAGACGTAACCAACAAGAACACCGGTAGTAGAGTGCAATGCAGCGCACGAATAGATATCCGTCATCTTATTTATTCCTGCAGCCATTGTTACATTGTCGTGTTCCAGCCCGGAGGATAAAGTAGCCGGACTAGTACACCAAGCCTAACAGTCGGGCTACAGTATAGCAATGCACCTACAACATCTATGGTGTTTGCAGGCTTTTTTATCCCATAAAATATTGACCTTGTCCTTTCCGTGACGCCAGAACCAATAAAAAATAAATATTATGTTATCAGAAATAGTTTAATATCTTAAATATTTCTAGACTTTTTTCTATGAACTATAGGTATATATCTAGGTATATAGCCTGTCTAGATATATAGGTATATAAACTATAGGTATATATCTAGGTATATAGCCTGTATAGATTTACATTCTTTGTACGATTCATGCGTCACTCACTAATGAATCAAATGAATAAAGCCGCCCATGTATAATGCATAGACCACTACCTCGACAAAGATGCAGTGCTAGGTCACGTTTAGGTACTATTAAAATTTAATGTAGGACCACACCACCCGATGCTACGCGAACGTTACACTCAGAATGCAATTGGAAAACGCAAGCCTATATATACCAGTTTTTAATATAGGCTGATTGATAAAAACATTTAAATAATAAATAATGAATAAAATTGGAAAAAACCACACACAAGAGCACACAAGAGTAGAAAGTATAAAATGAGGTAGGTACTTCATTATCAGGTCACTTTTATTTGATAAATATTTACACTTTATTACTTTTCGTACAAATGTTAAGTAATTAGATTTAAAGCAAAGTATTGTTGCTAAAATGTTTGAAAGTAATTCATTCGAAAACCAGAGAAAGAGCAATTAATTCGAGTGCTCCTTCAGATAAAAATATAAGCATAAATTCTTATATAGTTATCAAATATCAAGATTGTATAGAATTTATACTTTTCATCGTCGTCGCTTCGTGGAATTTTATTCTGTACACCTTTTAAACTATACAAATCTTATATTTTGAATGAATGAATGACAAATTAATTGAAGAAAAATAAAATCGGGGATCTCGTGTGTTTAAAAGCGGACATCGATTACGCTCGAACAGAGTCGAAAATACGAGTCGTATTTTTATATAAAAATTAAGTTAACTCATTTGTAATCACATGTTACGGTTCGTTGTTCACCGATTTTCCGCCTAGTGTGTCTCAGGCATTAAATTAAGATTCACGAGAGCGGTAATCTAGATATACCATTGTGGCCGCCGTCACATGCTTTGTCTGTGTGTTTGTATGCAAAACACACGAGGAATCCATTCTAGATGGCACTGCGCACGTATGTGAATCAATATTCAATAGATAACTATTAATTCATGTATTTGCATTGGTCGCTTCGTCTAATTTTCCCCTTTTAAGATAGGTACAATGCCGGCATGTACACTTTGCATGAATGATGATTGTTTTTATACATGAGTCTCGTTTCTGTTTATCGTAGGTAGAGTTTGAAAATATAAGAACTAAGATATACCTAAACAGCCTACTTTATTTAAGTAATTCAGTCATAATAGGTATTTAGTTTATTAATACAAAAAAAATAGTTAGGACCCGGGTTCCATTTTCAGGTCGGGCATCTTTTCTTAAATGTTTTTCAGATTAATCTGATTTAGTATTACGTTACCCGAGATTAGAATGTCCTCAAAGTGGCGATAGGCTTGCCACCTATCACATCAAGGCCCTAATACCTTGGCTAATCGTGGGTGTTCTAGTATATCTACTGACTACTGGACTCACGAGTTGTGGATATACTAGCACACTTCTGCCTACCCCTTCTGGAATAATAGGCGTGAAGCTCCTTTTTTTTCCTCGAAGCAGTTTTGTAAGGGGTTATTTTTTATATAAATTTTGTCCCCTATTTACCCCCTTGGGAGTTGAACCTTGAAATATCTTGCTTAGATGAATCATAACAGCAATACGAATGCATAATTTTCACTTTTGTCCTTTATATAGAGTAATAAGTTAAGAGCTTCGGTGGCTTAGTGGTACGAGCTTTGGACTTCTGTTTCGGTCGTCCAGGTTCGAACCCCGTCATGTGCCAATGCATTTTTCTAACTTAAGTATAATTTCTGAATACTCTTACGGTGAAGGAAAACGTGGGGAAACTCGGGATTTGTGCCTGACATTGCGACGGCCTTGCCACCTGTCTTGTCATGGGACCTAATAACGTCGGCTAATCGTGGGTGCATATGTGCCTCTACCAACCCTTTGGGTAATATGGGCGTGACCGTACTTAATTATTTAAAATAATCTATCTCTTCCGTTTAGTATTTTATTAGAAAAATAGAGCACTACTAAAAATAAGTTTAGTTAGTGTGCAAAGGAAATACCGTCAATATTTGGCGTCATTTGACACTGGCCGTCAAAATCCCGTCCAATAGAATTTAAACAAATAAGTTTATGGACTAATTGCTGTCTCCCTCCGGCGGTTGTGATTGGTTTAAATTGTTTTTAATTCGATTAATGCACAAAATGAAAGCTTCCGTCCGAGGTTTAATGTGAGATTGTGTTTCATGTTTTTTATAACAATTAGTAGAGAATTTGAAAGTGCGGGCTCTTAATTTTTGAGTAAGAGCTTGAACAGAGCTTTAAGCTTATTGGAAAGATTTTAATTAGTGAGAGACATTTGATAATAACGCTAAGTGATTTTTAAAATACTTATTGTGAATTTTTAGAAACTATAAAATATATATTATAACAGCAAACGTTGTTTTGCCATATAAATAGAAAAATAGCAAGTATTAATATTGCTTTTATAAATGGCGTCGTTGGTAGAAGGGTGAAATTTTAGGGAGTATAGTTTTGTAATTCAAAAATTCTAAAAACAAAATTAAAAAAATTAGGTGGATGGGTATCTCTTTAAAAATAGTTTACTTTCTATTCTCATACTAATTAAGTAAATACATTTTTTTTATGAGAATCGGTAAAGCCGTTTCGGAGTGGTATTCCCACAATTAGTCACAATAATTTTTACCTTTTGAATGTTCCCTGGACTTCCACAAATAATTCAAAACCAAAATTAGTTAAATCGGTCCAGCCGATGTCGAGTTTTAGCGAGACTAACAAACAGCAATTGATTTTAATAGATTTACATTTATAATATTTGTAAAAACATTTTTTATGGATTTGCGATGATTAAATATTGGATATTTTTAACTCAATCACACCATTGCGGTAGAACAGTCTGAATCGAATTGGGCAGTTTGACTTAGTTTTAGTTTGTTTTTTATGTTCCGTTGCGGTTTAGGCGACTTCAAAAAGGAGGCTTTAATTCGTCCGTATATTTTTTTGCTACGCTTTTTTCTCGTCTATTTCAGGTGGTTTTGTTAATATTTATTCTATAACATAGGTCATATTTTTTATAATAGTGTTTCATTCAGTACTTTTTGAACATAAAGAAAAGTTATTTACCAAAATTTGATGAAATTTAAGTCGCTGTTTTGCAGTTTTACCGTGTCTATAATATATTAGCGGCTTCGCACGGGTATACTATACATAAAAACTTTCCTCTTGAATCTCTCCATCTATTAAACCGCATCAAAATCCGTTGCTAAGTTTTAAAGATTTAAGCATACATAGGGATAGATAAAGTGACTTTGTTTTATAATATGTAGTGATAATAACTTTTATAATATCTAAAAGATAAATACTAGTTAGCTATTTTATATATTTAACAACTACCAGTTAATCTAATTCAATCTATGCAAATAAATAAAATTGGAGTGTCTATATTATGTAATATTAAAATAACCACTTTTTACTAAATGCAAAAGTATTATTAGGTAAGTACCTGCATAATATATTTTTTAATTTTTTTTCAGTCTTTCTGTTTGTGATTTTGACTGGACTTTCACTGACAGACAGCTAATTTAATAAGGAACTACTTTTGTTTTAGAATTTTATTTTAGAAATGTATAAAATATATTAATAATTGAATAAAAAATACGAACGAAGTTGTGGGCACGAAGGGGTGAATGGGTATGAAGTATCTATTGTTAAGGAAAAGGAAGTAATAGAAATAAACACCTTCACGCCAATGTTTCCGAAGGGTTAGCAGAAGAACATACATACTTATACAGCCGACAATATTAGGTCCCATAATGTAAAAATCTAATAAAAAAAGTTGTCCTACAGGGAAATCGAATCCGGGACCGCGTACTTCAAAATCTGACACCAACTACAATCAACCACAGAGTCATACAATGATTTTCTATGTGATTAATTACAGCGGCCATATTTGTTTTTTTTTTTTTGAAAATTCACTTGGACTATGGAGACAAATTGAATCAGTCAAACAGATATTGAATATATTCCTTACATACACATAAACCTTGCATACAGTGAACGAATAAAAAATAAAAGCAAGTTCATAATGTTTGAGCAAAATTACACACACAGAGACACACGCACACTGGCACTAGTTTTATAATGAAAAAGATTAAAAAACCATAACTCAAATCAGTTTGGACCAATAAATATAGTTATTTGGACCGAGTAACAAGTCGACACCATAAAAAAATAACGAAGCAGACATCAAACAGGTTCATTTCGAAAACGATAACATTAAAATGAAATTATAGTTGTGCCGTGATCTTGGCTTAATTACGAATCTTTTATTTTTATCCTTCATTTCTTTATTTTACGGTTGGACAACGAATTTATATGTAAATTAGGGTTGCACGGTGGTCTGTCGATGAATCCGCTTCTCGATTAAATCGATGTCCTTCCCCATTAAACTACTTATACAAAACAAAATACTAATCTCCACAATGTGAGATAAGTTAGCATTTGGCATGAGTCCTGATATCAACCGGTTTAAATTTAAAAATCCTTTTAGTACCTACATTATAATTAAATATGATTTTACATATTTGTTTGAAATATTTTTATCAGTGATGACTATAGAATTAAACATATGTTATGAACGTGATGAAACCGTATTTAAACTGCCTTTGTTTTTTTTATTGGTTTACGTAAATGTACGTAAGGTTTGATCAACATAGATTAACGTTTGTATAAGTTTAACAAGTAATCAAATATTTATAAATATATTCAAATAGCCAGAGTTTCTGCCATGCCCACTCGTATACCTACACATTACTTTTATCATTTAATCTGGTTAATTAATATAATTTCTTCCTCCATATTGTTTACTACTTTTGATATAACTTAGATTTGACAGACACACAAAAAATATAGCAAAAAAACTGGTGTTAGAAAGAAAGAAAATTATTGATTGTAGAATTTTCTATAACAATCTTCATCGCAGAAAACCCTTATGTTTTCATAACATAGATAAAAAGCTATTGAAATGTACTGTTTTCGTGTGACAAATCAGAGTAATAAATTATATTTTATCGATAGTAAAAACAAATTTATCACAACCCTATTAATGACTTAACTTTGTCTAACAAGGCAGAGATGGCGCTCTATGTCGGCGTCTTCTGAGCTTTAGTCACGGATTCGGGCAATAATATAATTGTTTAAATCTTCTAAAACGTAAATTTTATTGAGACATTACGATATCGTATTGCGTGAGGAATGAAGTCTGATTCGTAACGTGATACTCTGTGAACCTATCGCTTGTTATTCGCTTACTAAAAACGGTTTTACGTTATATTCCCACACGGACACATAAAAATATTATTATACGTTATGTGTAGCTTTTATTGTTTATTAATTAATGAATGTACGTAATTTATGATTGGGGAATATAAAGCTAGTTTACTTTAATCAAGTTGTCATTGGATTATTAGGTGTGAGAGCTCTTTGTCAATTCTGTGGTTTAAATTCATATAAGTAGTTTAATTAAAGGTTATATTTTTACACGTACAAATCCAAGATACACTCAATCCTAATTTAGGCTAAATTCTAATTCACGAATGTGAGTTTTCTTTCGCCATAAGAATCGAAAAATGTACCTATTTAAGTTAGAAAAACTATAAGTTACATTGCGTACCTACTTATTTCGAATTTTGACTATCAGAATGAATTTCTGAAACTCTAAGCATTAGATCACAAAGGTTCTTCGAAAGTTTTAGGTACCTATTACTCCCATTAATTAGAATAAGGTGACCGTCATCCGTACTAATATTATAAATGCGAAAGTAACAACTTCACGCCTAAACCACTGATCAGATTTTGATGAAATTTGTTGCAGATAGAGTTGACCTTGAGAAAGGATATAGGATACTTTTTAACCGACTGCATGAAAAAGAGGGTATGTTTTTACGCAATAAGTATTATAAGTCGGAAAAACGTCTGCCTTTTGAAAGTTGTCTGTGTTATTGAAATAATTGACGCAGGCGAAGCGGCGAGCGGAAAGCTAGTATTAAATAAAATTCAATAAAAACTATATATTTTTCTTATACGTAGATAAATCATTTTGCGTTATAGACGGACACGTAAAACGGTCGAAAAATAGTGAAGTATATTGCAAAATATATATAAAACGATTGTATAAGTGTACGAAGTATTATAACTGTGGATATACACTTGTTAGTTAGTTAGTTTTCGTAATTTAAAAACATTTAATATTTTCAAATGAACGAGGAAGAACATGAACAGGAAATGTACAGTAATGCACAGTCAGATATAAAATCGATGCGGATTTTCCTATAAAATATGGAAAAATTGACTTAATAGGTATAACTGATAGTAGGTACCTACCTACTAAAATGACATGTTTCTAGAATGTTCCGTTTAACTGTAGGTTCCTAAGGTGGATCGTTTTTAAGGACCCTAAACGAATATAGGGACCACAATATTACAGTAAATATAATATATTCAACACCTTTTAAACAAAATTATTCAGATATAGTTTCGTCCTCCTGATACTAGATGGCGTTATGAGCACGCTAGGTCGTCTTTGGCTCATAACTAATACAATTTGTATTGTGTTTGCTAAAATTTAATTGTACTTCGGCATCTTTTATTATTTACTTTTATTAAAAAAAATAGAAATAAAAATAAGATTTTCTAATTATAATAATTAAAATTTATATAATAATATTATTTATACCTATTTAAATATGCAAATATACCTATAAGGGCAACTTTTAACAGGACTTCGTCATTCCTATTTAAAGTAGGTATACTAGCTCTCCCGGCAAACTTCGTACCGCTCTGCCCGTGTTATTGCCTATTGATGATAAATATTTCGGCCAAAGTCAAAGCCCAAATCACAATTTATAAATAAATGTCCAGCGGTGTAACTAACACACCTTATTTTTATTAGATAGTAGAAAGAGGTGGATTTCCAAAGACATTACTGGTGTATTGCCAACATGAGGCTAGCCTATTAAGTCTGTTTCGTAAATGAATTTGACAATAACTAATAATGACGTTATAGAACCAGAAATATGTAGGTTTGTCTGTGACAGTAAGTTTTGTTATGTCTTCGTCTACTAGCTCTCCCATAAATCGGGATAGAAAGTCTTTCGTCCTCTTTCAAACTATTTTATGCTGAATAATAAAAATCAGAAGTCATTTTGACGTGGACATTACACATACACACTACTTCCTTTATTATTCAAACGGATAGACAGACCAGACAGACAAAAATTCTAAAGAATATTATTTTGGTTTATTATTATGTACCTTGTACATACATATTATACCTATGCACTTAGTAAAAAGCGGTTATTTTGATATTGCATACAGACACTCTCAATTTTATTTAATTATATAGACGTATAGATTTAAATTAAGAATTATATAAAGTATTCATTCATTCATATTATCTTGTTTTTAAATTAAGAATTTTAGATGTTGCACGTAACGTATTGGTGTTCATTCATTCATTCATTCGCGTTGCGAAATCGCAGTTGCAAGTTGCAGGGAAACAAATCGCCGCCGGGCGTCGCCCTACACATACGCGGCAAATGGCTAATTCTCGCGGCAAACACGCCATAAGTCATATCAACTAACCAATACAGACGGTGCCGACTTTCATACATCTCTCTCGCTCTAACTAACCTAGAGAAACCCACAGACTGTTTGTTTTTCCTTTTACTTACTTCGAAATCTTATTTTGAATTTTATACCTATATGTAGAGGTGCCATACGTTTGTGACAAGTGGGACTGTTACTTTATATAGAGCTTTTATTTTTAAAAATTTTTTTAATCACCTTTTACCTCCTTACCATAACAGCAATAATTATTAGACCGCACCTAATTGATTTTACAATATATATAAAAAAAACAATTTTTTTATGGGATAACACAGCGAACAGGCACACGGGTCTCCTGATGGTAAGAGACAACCGAGGCCTATAGACACCATAGATGTTGTAAGTGCGCCGCAACCCTGAGGTCAGCTGAGGGGTGTTACACCTTTTGTGCAAGTCTATCGGTCTAAGTTCCGGACCGGAACGCGACAATGTCATTATGGCGACAGGAATAGGTAATGCGGTGGATCCCTACCCGCGCAAGTTGTTGCACAGCACTCTACCACCAGTGGTCATGTTGGTAGTGACCCGGTTAACCTATGCTTGCCTCTTACGAGCTGCCTGGTAGGAAAGCAGTTAGTATATTCTACACAGAGGACGCGGAACAATACGGGGAAAATTGTTCAACAAAACTGTATATATAAAAAAGCTAAAGGTACTGGAGATTATACTCATTAAAAAACTGTCCCAAATAGGTAGCATTTGTCTCTTTCTAAACTGGCCAACCTCTCTTTCTGCCAGTTTTGTGTTTTGTTAATTAATTTTAATAATATTGCTCAAGCAAAAGCAAGTGGTTAAAATATTAGAAACCCCTTCTACCTCTTATAATATATTAAATATATTAATAATAGCATAGATAATATATATAAAAATATGTTTATAACTTATTATCTATGGTAAAATAACCTTTCGGAAAGGTTGTTATTGTACCAAAAATATTGTGCATACCTACACAACATTATCTTGTTTTTTTTAATTCACTGTTATCTTACGAATTTTTTTATCACCTAAATACGCCAAAAGAATGATTACTTACTTAAAATAAAACAAACACGTTATCGCCCGCAGTTTTGCCTATGTTAAACCTATTCTCAGTAATCCATTCAGGTATAGCGGATAAATTTTGACAAGAATAGATTAGTCATTTAACGTGATATCTGACACCATATTTTGACAAACTTTCGCTTTCATAAACTTGGGATCAATCCTGTATTTGGAAGCTCTTATGGACACCCCAGCTATAGGGGCGTGGTTGCGGTGATGTTGCATATTATGTCGCTCGTTTCTTCCTCTTGCATCCATCTCTCTCTCGCTTTTTGTGATTTTAATTCGCAGAACAGCATCGAGACGTGATCCGAGTCTATAGATCTTTTTATGGCAAATGTTCAGAATTCCTTATGAGGACGAGATTTCGGTAAAACATACGCGATATCGACTCCGTACTTGAAGTACTGTGGCAAAGTGAATGTGGCAAGACGGTGACAGTGGCTAAGCAATGTTCAGTGAGGTTATGATATGGATGGGTGGATGTTAGTCGTAAAATATAAATTCAAGTTTTCAAAAGTACTTAAAGATAAATAAATATCACTGGACAAATTACACAAATTGATCTAACCCCAAGTAAGCATATTACAAGCTTGTGTTATGGGTGTTGGTCAACGATACAAATACCTACATAGAAATACTTAAATAGATACGAGAATAAATTTAATAAACACCCAGACCCGGAAATACAAGCACCTATGTTTATCACACAAATGTCTGTCCCCGTCGGGAATCGAACCCGAACCTCGCGGTAAGTCGATGCGGTTAGGCGTGTACGCCAGCCATTTAAGTAACAGTATAAGGGATTCACAAACTCTTTTGGAAAAGAGGCGATTTTTACGGTTTCATACAAAAGGGACACTATTACTAAGACTCAACTATTCGTCTGTCTGTTTGTCATCACACTAAATCTCTTCAACCGTGATAGGTAGAAACTTGAAATTTCTACAGATAATGTATTTCTGTCGTCGCTAAAACAATAAAGACTAAAGAATAAAATAAAAATTTAAAGGGGGCTTTAAAGGGGTTCCATACAACAAACATGATGTTTTGTCGTTTTAAAAATAATGGTGGGAACCCTTTCTTCGTGAGTCCGACTCGTACTTGCCCAATTTATCTTAACTAGTTGCACGGCCTGGCATTGCACGGTTATTTCGTAGGTGACATAATGACAGCAGCGCCACCTATCAGGTTTTTTTTAAATCGTACAGGAAAACAACGATAAATCCATATAAAATTTCAACCCAATCGGTTTAACCATTTAGAAGTTATGAAATAGATAAGTACGGAAAGGTAATTCTTACTATCGTTTCTTTTATTTCCCTTAACAATGAAGCATTTTCCCGCCGTTAAAAGTAGCGTATGTTCATCAGGGATAATGTTGGCTTCTTAAGGTAAAAGAATTATTCAAGACGGTCCTGTAGTTTTAGAGTCTATTCAATACAAACAACCAAATCTTTCCTCTTTGTTAGTACCTATAGATTAACTTATGTTATCTCATACACCATAGTCAAATTCATTTAAAAAGAATTCATTTAAAATTCAAAAAATCCCATGCCAGAGCTTTTTTAGATCCCAAAAGATCTATATTATTAAACTTTGGGAATCTTTGACACGTTGTTGTTTCACGTCTAAATGTGTTATACTATGTTAAAAATGCAAAAACACCGGCCAAGTGCGAGTCGGACTCGCACACGAAGGATTTCGCGCCATTATTTAAAAAAACGGCAAAAAAATCACGTTTGTTGTATGGGAGCACCCTTCTTAAATTTATTTTTCTCTGATTTTAGCATTTGTTGTTACAGCGGCAACAGAAATACATTATCTGTGAAAATTTCA
>DVZL01005404.1:0-12091 GCA_018236625.1 Lasaia peninsularis
TAAAATGTTTTTCAGATTATTCTGTGTAAGCATTACGTTGCCCGGGATCGGAATGTACCCGAAGTGTCGATAGGCTTGCCACCTATCACATCAGAGACCTAGAACCTTGGCTAATCGTTCCCGTACATATACTAGATATGTACGGGAATTACGAATCGTGAATATACTAGCACATCTCTGCCTACCTCTTCGAGGATAATAGGAGTGAAGGTATTTTATTTATATGTGCCTTGTAAATATATACTTAGTAAAAAGCGGTTATTTGAATATTACATACAGACACTTCAATTTTATTTATTTGTATAGATGTAGATTGGGCCTTGTTATCCTACTAGGCGCAGAGGTCAAATGACTGTCATTTAAAAACTGGAGCCCTTTTAAATCTCCTAGATTAGGTAGCCGACCCCGATATCGTCAAATACAGAAACGAAATAAGCCTAAGATGTAGAAGGTTGTAATCATAGCTCAAGTTATATAGAAACTTATTTGGATACATAATTAAGAAAATTGGTATACCTAATTCTAAAAATCCACCAAGTGCGAGCCGGATTTGCGCATGAAGGATTCTGTATCACTATTTATGTCTATAAAAACGGTAAAATAAAAGTTTGTAATATGGGAGTAACCTTAATACCTTTATATATGTAATTTACTCTGTTTGTAGTATTTGTTGTTATAACGACATCACCTGTGAAAGTTTCACTGTCTATAACCATTTTCTATAAAAACGGCGATAAATCACGTTTATTATATGGGAGCATCCTTTATATATTTATATTATTCTGTTTTTAATATTTGTGTTACAGGAATATAATATCATCTTCAAATTCAACTCTCTAGTTATCAAGGTTCATGAGATGTAAAATCTGGTGACAAACAGACAGACGAACAGCGGAGTATTAGTAATAGGGTTCTCACTATTTCTCTTTTGATACGGAATCCTAAAAACAAAAGCTATTCTGCGTTCATTAATACAGTTATATCCCTTGCTCTCATGGATATTTTATGAAATATCGATTTATTAATAACAGTAAATCGATTTCTCATAAAATCCATTATTTATCTATAAAAATAAATAAAATTGGATTGTCCGTATGTAATATTAAAATAATCGCTTTTTACTAAATGCATATGTATGTTTACAAGGTACATATTATATCAAAACAGATTTTTTAGAATTTTTGTCTGTCTGTCTGTCTGTTTGTACCCACTAATCTCTGAAATGGCTGAACCGATTTTGACGGGACTTTTACTGGCACGCAGCTGATTTAATAAGGAACGGCTTAAGCTACTTTTATTTTAGAAATGTACAAAAAGTAATAATTAAATAAAAACGCGGACGAAGTCGCGGGCACAGCTAGTTTATCAATAAGCCTTAAGTGTTGTTATATCAAAATTTATAATAAAAACTTACCTTTCTTTCCAGGAGACGTGCAATTGTTTTTATTCGGTGACTTTGTGTCACTCGCCGCCATTTTCTCCTTTTCAGAAGCCATGATTACGCGTAAGTCGCACGGACGCACTCGGTTTTACGCATCAAGCCCGCCCTCAATCATTACTGTTACAAAATAAAGCCGTTGACACACTGACCACTCCCAAAATCAAAAATAATAAGTGATAATTAACAAGTGCTCATCGTATGACATATATTACGATATTGGAACCGAAATGTTCAAGTCGTAGACTTTTGTACGTACTGAGACATTTTAAAATCTTGTTTTTGCTCGCAACTGACTAATCTTAGACAAATAGCCAATACTCTGTTTACTTTTTATAAAGTATTCGGTGTATTTCGTCTTGTAAATATGGGTTTTACGTTGCTGTCATTGAAAGTTCGATATGTTAATATTTTAAATTTTATTAGTTTTTGTGGGTTCATTATGTATATAATGGGACACATAATTTTAGTATTACGTTTTTTATGGGATAAGACAGCGAACAAGCACACAGGTTTCCTGATGGTAAGAGACAACCGTGGCCTATAGACACCATAGATGTTGTTTGTCGCTGTCCTATGGTCGGGTTGTTAGGCTTTATGAACAGGTCTACCGGCTTCCCTTCGGACCGGAACATGACAATGACATTATGGCGGCAGGGATAGGTAAGATGATGGATCCCTACCCGGGGGAGATGTCACCATAGTGACCATCATGGGGAAAAAGTTTTGTGTAATACAGTTTCAACGTATACGGGAAGTACCTAAAGGTTTTGATTTTTTTAAGTATCGAAGTAACAAAATTATTTTACATTACTTCATTACCTATCATTATCTAATATTTAAAATTCTCGGGTCACACTATTTGTGGCTGAACTCCTGCGAAACGGCTTGACCGATTCTTATAAAATTTCTTATATAAAAAAAGATGTACGAGTACATATCGAATAAAGTTTACCGAGAATATTACTATTAAATTTAATGTGACCGATAAGAAATGCCATCTAATATTAAGTCTACCTTTGTTAACTATTATTATATCATAATCTATGTCATATAAAATATTTTATATTCCTTTCTATATACAAAATGTCCGCTCCAAAATTGCTACAGATTAAATAAAAGAGAAAGTTGTGTTATACTATTTATAACTCAAGAACGGCTGCACCGATTTGGCTAAAAATTGGTGTGGAGATAGCTTAAAACCAGGAAAAGGGCATAAGATATATTTTATTTCATTCCGTTTTCATGAAATTTTGCATGTCGGGTCGGTCTGAGAACCGGTCAACATCTATTTTTCATACCTTCTAAGTGTGGGCGGTACGATTTATGCCGGGACAGCTAGTATAGAATAAAATTTGTAAACATTTTAACTCTGACACAAATGATCATATTTTAGTATTTTATTTTTATAATTCAGGATATAGCCACATGGTGAGGAAAAATAAATATAATAATAAAGAAATAGTTTAGGTTTGTGTTGATTATTGATTAATTAAATAAATAGAGTATGGCGTTGGTGAATGAATTATTATTATTAATATTTTAATTTTTAATCAACAATGTATAGTCACAAAATAAATAATTTTGCCAGAAATAAAATCAGACATCAAGCATCCAATTTAACCAGAGTTCAATTAAACAATTTTTAAAGATTACTGTGTCATTTTTCTCCAAAATTTTTTTGTATACTTCATGTCGTTCTAATATTTTTTTATATTTCGGACCATTATGAGTCTTAAAACATAAAGTAACATCTGGATTAAAATAGGTAAGTGTAGTTTATGAACAGATAAAATGTTTGTATTTAACTTGAAGTTAAATTTTGTTTCATCTAATTTTTTTTTGTCTAATGAGATTGCCAGTTTTAATTGTCTAATAGGATAGGACTTATTGTTGAGATTAGCACTGAAAAGTAACCCTACTACATAAATAAATGAATTGATTTTTTTCTTTGGTATTGAAAGGGAAACAAGCAATTTTCTGATAGTAAGGAATACGTCGCCTACATACATTAAAGAAGTTAATAGTGAAGATTAAGGATGGTAACCGGCTACCCTCTCCACCTGAACACGACAGTGGCAAGCACTGACACGGTGGCAAAGAATTTAAGTTATAATCATCAATACAAATAAATAAAATTGGAGTGTTTGTATGTAATATTAAAAAAACTGCTTTCTACTGAATGCATATGTATGTTTACAAGGTACATATTATACCAAAACATTATTTTTTAGATTTTTGTCTGTCTGTCTGTTTGTACCCGCTAATCTCTGAAACGGCTGGACCAATTTTGATGGGCCTTTCACTGGCCGACAGCAACTTTAATAAAGAACAGCTTAGGTTATTTTTATATAAAATATAATAATTTTGTTGTTTAAATGTAATAAAAATAGAATAACCAAAATAATAAAAGCTTGTCTAAAATAATATTATTATGATCAGTTGCAGCGTACTAGATATTTCAAACTGACTATACTTTAGAGTGTATTGGATAATTCTCATTAAGTTATATTTAGTATTCGGTAAAAACCCTTTTTTATACACTTAAGCTCCTAACCACTAACACTTAAACCGACACAAACATTTATTGATTTTTTGCATAATTTAATTACGCAGCCACTTTTTTGGTTTCTTTAAATTCTCTCAAGTACTTTTATCAAGTTTATTCTGGATACATCCATATATCTACACTTAATAAAGTGTAAATTTAATATTTTCATGGATTTTTAATAAGTAATTCTAAGAGTAATATTAATAATTTATGATTTGTATAGAAATGGGTTTTAAAATTTGCTTTATTGCGTAATATACATTTCTTTATTTATATGTTGAACAAGCTGTGCCTACGACTTATTACTATACAAAAGTAGCCTAAGCTGTTCCTTATTATATCAGCTGTCTGCCAGTGAAAGTCCCATCAAAATCGGTCTAGCCGTTTCAGAGATTATCGGATACAAACAGACAGACCGACAAAAATTTAAAAAAATATTATTTTGGCATATGTACTTTGTAATCATATATTCAGTAAAAAGCGGTTATGTTAATATTACATATAGACACTCCAATTTAATAAGTTTGTTTAGATATACAAACTTTACTAAAAATTATATTATGTTATGATGAAGTTCTACTAAGTGTCGAGTATGATTAGTATAAGTAGATTAGGCAGCTTCCTTATGTGACCAACGCAACATAAAAAATGATTCACCTGTATTTGTTCCTTTGATAACCGCGCCTAACAGAAAAGATTGTATGTTATTATCTTATTATTTACATAAAGATATATTATTAACATAATATTACTATTTTAAAATATATTTTGATGGTTGATGAAACTACAATGTAAAAATTGTATCAAGAAATCAAAGTAATTACTTCAAATTATAATTTGTTTTTTGATAGAAAACGTCTAATACTAACAAATCTGATAGAATGTTTAAATGTAATAAGTTATGAGTTATAATATGGTTTAGAAAATATTTCATTGTAGCAAAATTTGGCTAACTTCTTTTTAAGGATAGGTATATATAAATGTAGTTTACTCAGATATTAATTTAATTATGGTTTTCTCTGATGTTATATTACCCGCGGGCATTTGGTGATTAGTTAGCTTCAAATTTGGTGGAATTTTATACAAAATTTTTATACAATTATATATACTTCCATATTTTACTCTTTTAGGGGTGATAGTTTTCTCATTAAACAATAGTCGAGATCATAATGATAATTTAATATTTTAGGTAATGGTTCAGTGCATAATTGATAGACCAGACAGTCAGTCTTATCATTTATATATAGACTAGCGGCCCGCCCAAGCTTCACACAGGTTTATTATCTATATTATCTAAACAAATAAATAAAATTTTAATGTCTGTATGTAATATTAAATTAACCGCAATTTACTAAGTGCATATTACGTATATTTACAAGGTACATATACTAAAATAATTTTTTTTAGAATTGTCTGTCTGTCTGTTTGCACCCGCTAATTTCTGAAACAGCTGGTATGATTCTGATGGGACTTTCACTAGCAGATAGTTAATGTAACAAGTAAAGGTTTAGGCTACTTTTATGATAAAAAATATTTTAAAAATGTATAAAATAAATTATTTAAACAAAAACGCGGACAAAGTCGCGGACACAGTCTTCCTCTTGAATCACTCTTTCTATTAAAAAAGCTGAAATCCGATCCGACAAATAAGAATGAAAAGAGGCTTTGTTTTATACTATGTAGTGATATATTTGTGTAGTACGTTTTTTTATGGCAATTAAAAATACGTAAATACATATATAAAGAAAATATTAAAGGCGACAAGCGAAATTAATTTGAGAATTTTTTCTCAATGTGAATTTCTAACAGTGCCAAATTCGCGTGTGCGAAATTTTATGTCCTACTTGCTCGCGGCTTATCCCGCGTATTGAAGTCATTATTTTAATACTAGTAGTATTTCATACAAAAGTTCCATCACTGGGGGTTGAATTTTGAAAAATGGTGGTAGAGTGCTGTACAGCAACTTTACAGCCTTATTTATTCCTGCCGCCATGTCATGTTCCGGTAGATTTGGATCAGGTCTAACAAATTTATTACAATAACCCGCAAAGAATGAAAGCAATGATTCGCAAAGAAAGAAAATGACCCACAGCTGACCTGATGGAAAGTGATTCTGGGGTCAAAGATAGTAATCTACTAAGTAAAAAGAAACCCATTCACTCTTCATTTCAATGCAGCTAAGTTGTTTCTTACCATCAGAAAACCCGTGTGTAAAAGTGTATAATGTAGTGTAATAAGTGTGCAAAATTACAAAGTTCTAGCCGTAAGGGTTTAGTCTGTTCGTTGAAATATTTTATCACTTTTGCCTTTTTTTTTAGATATATATACTTAGATTACTTAGATAAATATTCAACAAGCGTTAAGTGAGCAGTGACCCTAACTTACTCTGCATAAACTTATGCACATAATAGCGTCTCGTGATGCAGTTATAAATATTTCTTTACAGTATTATTTAATATAACAGTGGCAGAGGATATCCACTGTTAGTTGTAGCATTATCTGTTGGATAATCTGAATACTACGAAGTGACGATAGGCTTGCCATCTATCACATCATGGGTCCTAGTTATAAGATTTTGTTTCGCTTTGTGTAATTTTTAATGTTTTATAGTAATGGAAATACGTATTTAAAGTATTTTTAAATTATTTATTTTTAAGATTTTTATTGGGTTCTAATTTAATGTTCTCTTTTTAAGTTTGTGTTAAAATTTCAAAGGTATAGAAGTTTTTATTCATAGACCCTAAAATTCGAATGGGTACTTTTAGATCTTGCGCTAACTAATTAGGCCAGGATTAGGCTTATTGTCTAAAGATAATATTTGATAAAATAATATAATCTGATCTGTGGTATGATGTTATATATGTTATGTATAAACTTATAAGCTAGTAATTAGTTATAATATATGTTTTGTAACTTTGACTAAGAGAGAGTCCTTCTCTCTCTGAGTATCGAGTATTGAATCCGCTATTAAATGTTTTGAAATCAACAAATGAGTTAGAAACTAAAAAAAATAATATAAATATATTTGGAAATAAAATTTAATTCCAATATTTTATATAGGTACATACAGTAATTAAAGTATTATTTTGAAACGTAAGGAAATAGCTGTCAACTATGTATAAGAGGAATTAAAATATGCTTTATGTAATAAACAATTTTTATTAACTTTATTTATATTCAATGTTATTTAAAACCAAAACTTTATTACTTGGAAATTTAAAAAAAGTTTCTTTGTTCGGAATGGAATTTTCCAAGTGAATGTGTAAAGTGTTTAATGGAATATTATGTTAATAGTTCAACAAAATTCCGTTGTGCTATTTGCAATAAAATAGAATATTAACATAACTTGTTATGCAGACCTTTTGTTGCAAACATACTTGGAGTAAGAAAAGGTATAAAAACAAAGAGGGTATAAATAAAAAACCTTCTACAATAACGTTGACAATAGACTATTATAATGTTGACAGCTATATTAAGGGAATAGTGCCAAGAAAATAATTTTAAAGGCACGGGACTTTACACTCTACTCCTTTGTGTTATAAACGCTATTTCATTGCCGAATCGAGATAATTGGCGCGGACTGCGGATTTGTAAGTTAACTCTCACTTTTTTGCCACTTATTCCACCTGGATAGGTTACGAAAAAGAAAAAGCTCTTTTCTATATTTACACAACTAAATATTCAATAGAGACTGCGGTTTTTTTCAATTAACTCTCATTTTACTGCAATTCATACAACTTAGACAGCCTCGTAAAATTACCAAGACTGAGATAAGAGGCTCACTAAGAAGTAATAAAACGTGATAAAGGAGAGTGACCAATTACTGCTTATTTCACTTGGATGGTTAAGAAACAGCGCGGAGCTCAGACTAAACTTTTTTTTAAAGCGTATTTAGCGAAAATGGTGACACTGTACGCTGGTTTGGATTTAACATTAACTTTAGCAGATCAGGACTGATAGAATCACTAAACCTAGAAGAAATTGAATGCCGGCTCAATGAACGAATGCTCTCTATAAACTTGACACTGAACACGTGTGTGCGTATGGGTTGTGTATGTATTACGTAACGCGGTAACCTGGTCGCGCGGTCGGGATGGTCAGTGGTCGCGTAGAACTTAGCGCGTGAAAAGCGCGGCGCGGTCTCGGTGCCCGGGCGAGGTCGATGCGAGCGGCGTGTAGCGCGCTACACGTAGCGCGATAACCTGGTCGCGCTGTCGGGATGGTCAGTGGTCGCGTAAATTAGGTGCGTGAAAAGCGCGCCGCGGTCTCGGTGCCCGTGGGAGTTCGATGCGGGCGGCGCGTAGCGAGCTACACGTAGCGCGGTAACCTGGTCGCGCGGTTGGATTGGCCAGTGGTCGCGGTGCACTCAGCGCGTGGAGAGCGCGCCGTGGTGGCGGTGCCCGGGCGGGATCGATGCGGGCGGCGCGCGGCGGCGGAGTGCTGCACCCGGAGGCTGCGCCGCCGCCCGCCCCGCCGCCGCGCACGCGCCCCTAGCTCGCCCGCCCGACGCCGATCCTACGTTTCTATTCCATCTTACTGATTTACGGTACGCTCTCTCTGTGCTAGTTTTTTGACAATAGGCGCGAATTCTTTAATCTTATTTATCCCGCTCAAGGATTTTTTATTTAACTTTATGTCAGCTGATACGTCTATAAAAGGAAAACAGATGATAGACACAACTCGTCTGATTTGTTAATAATATTTACGAGAAAACTACAGCATTATAAAATTTCTTGTTCTGGTTTAGACACCGTTTGCTACATACGTTAAAGTTTTCGATTAATACTTTAAATGTAAAACACATGTACGTTTTTATATACTACTTATAATTGAAAACTATTTTTGAAATAGCATTTACAGCATCGTCGGGCTAAAACTGAAGTTATTTATTTAAACTATGAATATGTGAAGGTTTAACATGGCGCCAATGATGAAAAATTTAGAATATTTCATTTAATAATTTTTTTAACCTTATTTTATGTTGAATTTCGTCACATAATCTAATTGAAGGTTTATGATGAAAGTTTATCTGCAATGATGAAATCAATTTAATAATATAAAATTGTGAATGTGACATAATTATTGTCGTCGTTGATAACACAAAATATATATATTTCACAGCTTGACTCGAAACTTCAATCATTCAAATAGGTAGGGCATCACCAACAAGATATGTAGGATGCAAATTCAAATCAAGTTAAAGTGATTTTTTTTTCAAACAAACTCCCAAAAAAATGAAAATTTTAATTTCAGATAAGTTTTCAAAATTATTTAGCTGACTCGGGTTTCAGTTGTATAATACGTATCTACTACGATGTGAGAATAAGTCAAAATCGATATTATTTTGCTTTAATTAGACGTTGGTTGATTCATAGTTAGAAATTGGTTCTTTCTTTACATTAGTACACATTCAATTCCAAATTTACATCTTCATATCCTTTCTACAAATCCACCAGATAACACCTCACAACCGTAGTGAGTCTATGGTGTGTCTCAAATGAAGTTCTTCACTTGAAAGTAATATTCACATATTAAAATATTATGAGGAGCTTTATTTTATTTTAAAATATAATGAGGAGAGGAGGAGCACACAGGACTTGAAAGCTAGTTTAGTATGAGTGGGATAACTTTGGTATTGTCTTTACCTTTCTGTGTTTTGAATAGACTAGAATATATTTTATTTCACATAGAACTTACAAGCGGTTCTTGCGACGCGTGTATATAATTATAAAATTTATCAACGGATCGGAATATTGCCACTTACTGAGAAGATCCGGCGAAAGAAACTCAGCAATTTTTTTTATTTAATTTAGGTTTGATACCTTTTTTAATTTATTTAAAGCTAGATCTTTTATAAAGTTGGGAAGTTTGTTTTAAAGGTGTTTTAGTTTTATCTCGTATCAGAAATACGTAGAGAACATCGAGGATACATCTTTGGGAAGAATCTTGCAGGAAAGGCTTACTCTGTTTAATGAGTTTTCGGTGCATAGTGCCTATTTAAGTGACCTAATTTTATAACGCATGTGATATTATAAAATTAGGTCATTTAAGTGTCCCCAAATTTCCTCCTTTTGGGTGTAGAATTTTGATTAAATTGAGAAATATGTATGGAAATTTTAAGTTTTGAGCCCTTAGAGCTTGAACTGTGAGTGGTTTCATCAAGCAATCACTTTTGCCTTTTATATATTATATAGACTTCGTGATACCAAGAACACTGACGTTATGATGACACGAAAAGATGAAGAAATCAACTTGGGCAAGTCCAGCTGACCGTATTAGTGCAATCTAAGAATAAGGAATATGCTTGTTTTTTAAAAATTTTTAAACTTTTAAAAATTTATTAATTTCACTGTATATATAGTGAGTGAGTAAGAGATCCTACAGTCAAAAGGTTAGGCTACAGATCGAGGAAGCACCAATAACATCAATGGTGTTTATAAAACTCATTGTCTCTTACCATCAGAGGAGCCGTTTGTAATCTTTATCATTAAAAATAAAACAGACATAACTCTCTTTCAGGATGAAAGTAACTAACAGCAAAAATAATTATATAAATAGGTACCTATATATATTGTATGTGAGGCGGCCCTTTATGTTTCTGTTATATTAAGCCTGGGCTTTACGTAATTTAGCTCATGCTATTATATGAGTAGTGGCTATTATTATAGAGATTTATATAAGTATTTTATTATCTAACTTTTATAACAGTTTTAGTTTTAGCCTTTAACTATATATAAGACACTATAACTAAAAGTCGAGAACGGCAGGGTCAATTTTGCTCCATTTTGATGTTGAATTATTTGTAAAATTAATTATCTCGTTTATTGACTTTGAAATTCCCTCGCAAATTTCGAAAACGCAACGCCATGACGTGACTTCACGGTCCAATGTCAACGCTATATTTATTAATATCCTTATTTTTGCATCTTTGGGCATAACATGAACATTTTATATTATTATGTATATTGTCCCTGTGTGCGAAAATGGTACAAATCAAAGGTACTACTGACACTATGGCTGAACAGCTAGCACACAGCCGCCACGCGCAAGAAAATTTTCGTCTCGTCCCACTGCAGCCGTACAGCTGTAGCGTGTTAAGACTGTTAGCCGCGTAGGGCCCCGGGTTCAATTCTCAAGTCGGGTAACTTTTCTTAAATATTATTCAGATTATTCTGAGTAAGTATTACATCACCCGGGATTGTAATGTGTCCGAAGTGGCGATAGGCTTACCGTCTATCTCACTGTGGGCCCTAGTACCTTGGCTAATAAACTACTTACAAGTAGTGGATATACTTGCACATCTCTACCTACCTCTTCGGGGATAACAGGCGTAAGATACTTTTTAACATTCAAAATTCATACAAACGAATTGAGAACCTCCTTTTTGAAGTCGGTTAAAAATATAAAACCTCATTAAGATATTAAGCCATTTTTCAAAATAAACAATTTTTCATAAATAAACCCCCATTGCCTTAAAGTTTGATTGATTTAACGTTAAAAGGTTCCGTAGCGACACAACATATCGCATATTAATAATTCTAAAAATATGGCTGGTATAAAAGCAGCGTACGGGAAATATAATTATCCGTTTCATAAAATATAGAATGGAAACTGATGTGATATAGTTCGATGACCAAGTGACGTCGTTCTGAACATGTTAATTGCTCACAATACCCGTACTATGAAGTTATCATGTTTTCGTATCGATAAGTCACAACGTGCGTTACGTCAATGCGTCAAAGTAATCATTTATTTATTTAACAATTCTTCCATGTCTCCAAAAAATCGAAAATAAGTTAGGAGTATGCCAAAGAGGAAAGGAGAATGATAGGCTTAAGGCTAGTAAATAAGTGGAAGGAAGCATTACCAAAATAGCAGATGTTAGATTAAAAACACGAACATTGAAGTGGAAATGGACAGGTCATGGATACCACTAGACTATAAGTGGAGCCTCTGTGGTGTGGTGGTGTGGTGTGGTATGTGGTGTGGTGTGGTGAAACGGTACAGGTGTCGCCTGTTAAGACCGTTAGCCGCGTGGGGTCCCGGGTTCAATTCCCAGGTCGGGCAACCTTTCTCAAATGTTTTTCAGATTTTTCTGAATA
>DVZL01005405.1:0-12089 GCA_018236625.1 Lasaia peninsularis
TAATATATTATATATAATACTAAATATCTTAATATTTATAAATATTAATTTTAACCCGACTTATTTTAACCCTGTCTACATATAATTAAATAAAAGCTTAAGCTACTCCTTATTATATCAGCAATCTGCCAGTGAAAGTCCAGTTAAAATCGGTCCAGCCGTTCCAGAGATTAGCCTGAACAAATAACAGACAAAAATAAAAAAAAATACGTTGTTTTAGTATATGTACCGTAAACAAACAGACAAATTACAAACAGACGCTTCGATTTTATTTATTATTTTGTATACATTTATATATATATGTAGACTACACACAAGTGAATCACGACAGCCTAACAAAGAATGATTATCTAACGATATTGTTTTGGTTCAAAATATTGTAAAATACCGCTTAGCTTCCATTTCCGATAAGAAAAGTATTTGTCTGTTGAACATATTACTGGGTCTAGATGTTTATTTGTGCATTACTACTGTTACTGATATTGCAATTATCCTATAAAAAACTACAACTTGCTTAGGTACGTTGAATTTAAATGTCCCATAGATAAAATCCTCTATATAGTAGTACCTATATTATTATATACTGTAGTATTTCGATTTAATGCACACTATCTAAACACGAATAAACGGAGTCACGATAAGGTTATTGGTTTAACCTCGTGACAACTATGATTTACGATAAAATTTCCCCAAACTAAAGATAATTCTTTGTGTAAAAAGCTCAGAGACTGATATAAGTTTAGTAGTAGTTTCACGTTGTTCTACTATTGGAGCTGCTGATTTAATCAACATATATTTTTTTTGCTAATATGCTGATAAAGGAATGTTATTCTTTTAAAAAACTTCTTTTAACATTTATAATGTTTTCTATGATATTTCATTCGATTTATTTTTGAGATAAGATAGCTCACAGTAAACGTGGCTCTCCTGATGCAAAGAGACAACCGTGGTTTATAAACACCATAGATGTTATATGTGCTTCGCTGGCCTTTGGTCGAGGATTCAGTCCAAATGTACACGTCTACCAATTGGCCTAGATCGGAACACAACAATGTCATTTTTGCGGTAAGAGTAGATGAGACGATGGATACCTAGCCTAGCGAATTGCTGCACAGCACACTACCTCCAGTATGATAAACTATGATAAGCTACGGGTTTTTGTTACTTCAGACAACGACGCTATCTAGTGATGAATATTTATCAATGTAGGTATGTATGTAAATAATAATGAATGGCTAAAAATGTGTTACTAAGCGCAAAACTCGAGAATATCTAAACCAATTTAGTTGATTTATTTTTTACTTCGTTTAATGAAGTCTGAGGTAGGTTCTTATAAAAAAAAATACTAAGAAAATTTTAAAGAACGTAGGAAAAAAATGATTTAACTGTTCCCATACAAATTTATTAGCTGTTAATGTCAGGCGGTAGGAAGTTCGCCGGGTCAGCTAGTATGTTATAAAACTTATCCCGCGTTGGTTTAGGATTCCTTTGAAGATTGAGCTTATGGCCTAATTACCAAGAAGTTGGCAGGAAGCGAATATAGGTTTATTTCTAACACTAAGATCGTGACTAAGTGGAATAATGATACGACGACACGATTGATTTGGTATAGTCTTTTCTGCAGACATAACCGCCTTGATGATCAACGGGTGAAACGTTTGGGTTCGATTCCCAACAGGGCACGCGTTTTTGAAATGAACATAAATATCTGCATCTTGGTCTGGGTCTTTAAAAATCTTTAAATTTATTCTAGTATCAATTAAAGTATTTTTATGTATTAGTATCGTTAATAGCACAAGATTGCTTTGAAAATTGATTACTTTGGGGTTAGATCGATTTGTATAATTTTCTATAAGGCAGCTCGTAAGAGGGGAGCATAGGTTAACTGGATCACTACCAACATGACCACTGGTGGTTAGAGTGCGTTGCAACAACTCGCTAGGTTAAGGATCCACTACCTTACCTATTCCTGCCGCCATAATGACATTATCGTATTCCGGTCCTGAAGGTAGGGTTGCACATGAGGTTTAACAGCCCGACGATAGGACAACGGCGCACCTAAACCATTTATGGTGTCTATAGGTCACATTTATGTTGTCTATTACTATCAGTAGACCCTTTGCTGTTCTCTCCCATAAAAAATGGTCCAGGGATATTTATTATTATTAGGTATATTATAGGACGAGACAACTAACGCCATCTATCCCTCATCATCATTATTTTTTGGTGAAAACATCATCTGAACACTTCTGATCACAGTCTCAGATTGAGAACGCCCTATAAGTAATGTCTGATTAGTAATACATACATACATACATACATATCTTCACGCCAAGTCTCTTGAATGGTAGGCAGAGAGTATCGAGTTCCAAACGTCACGATCCCTACATACCTGCCTAGATTCCTCCACATTCATCAATCTCTTTATGCATACACGCCGGTTGCGGAGACTCTTGACACCACCCTCCGATGATACGCGAGCTATAAGTATTAGTAACGCCCTAATAACATGTAAAAATTTATCAGGAAATCCGTCTACTTATTTACCTTTAAATTTTAAAACAAATTACCTACTTAAAAATCAAAATGGTGGATGATTGTATGTACAAATAAATGGTACCTCTAAGGTTGAGAGTTAAGGCGTGAGAACCATTGTACTTCATTCAACAATAAGTTATTAATAAATTTTCATGAAAATATTTGTAGGTGTAATATGTGTACATGTTTTAACTACAGTCATTGAGTGTTTATTTAGTCTTCGTATTTAATGAAATTATTTTGTTAAAAAAAAGCAAACAAGCAGGCAAACAATCAGTATCAGACAGCTGTCGCCTATAGTAACCACATATTATGTCATTGGTGCGTCTATTTTTTTGACCCTCTAGCATAGAATAGTACAACGACAAGTACTGAAGTTATAGAAGCAAGAATAAGTAAGGTATACTATTGACTGATAACGTACTGTTTTACGGCTAAACCAATGTGTTTCTGAGAGTAATTATATCTGTAAAGATGATTTTATAAACAAAAAAAAAACTAAAAAAAATGATTACTTACCATTCCGGCACATTGAGCTTCTGAAGTGATCTTTGAACACGCAACTCGTGCTCAGAGAGCACACGATCTGAATTCTTCTGTAACTCGTTCTCAGGAGGCTGAAACAAGAAACAACCTTTGTCACAAACCAATCATCTTTAAGAAAAAAGAAAGATGCTTTACTTACTATTAGAAATAATAATGCTACCAATAATAAAATCAACTATGTAAGCGTAAACTTTTATTGGCAAAATGCACATTCACATAAAAAATAATTTATCTAATCCGAAGACTCTGTCGATATTTCTTCCATGTTAATGGGTGCTATACGATACAAGGAGGTATAAAACGAGTGACTTCTTTTTAATGCGTTGGTTTTTAATATCTCTGAGCTTTCACTGTCTAAATTAATAATGGAGGATGAGTCGAGGATTCCATCTCTTATGTCCATTGATTTATTTAATTTATGAGCTTCAAAGTTAGCATATCCAGTTTCATCATCCTCAATATCGGATATCTTAGGATCACCGTGGGATTTACTTATAATTATCTCAGTGTTTATAATGTCTTCTTTTATCAATACACTCTCTTTCAATCCACATGAATCAACAACATCCGACCACGATATATCAGAGTCACTACTGTACTTTTCTTCTTTTATAATTTCGGATAATCCATATACAGATTCATACCACGAGTCACAGTTATCAGAAATATTGATCACCGATGTCGTTCCGAAGCTCACTTTATGTTGACTTTTTTTAAGAGTCGATGTTTTAGGACCGTTAACATCATTTTCAAAATCTATGTAGTCTGGTATATCTATATCACTTAAATTGCATTTAAATATGGGAGCGATCAAAGAATTATCGTGTGTTTTGTTAATAAAACTACTCGTATCTATTTTATCGACATCACTTAGAGGTGGAGGTGGAACACTTTTAAGTAACCTTTCAAAGAAATTCTGAACTCTTTCTTCATCACTTATGAACTTTTTAAGAACTATCGTTCGTTCTAGTTCTCTTGGTTTCAGCTCTCTTGAGTTTTCACAGACTTCTAGAGAGTTTCTTTTCTCGGATTTGCCACTATCATTGGATTGTATAGAACATCTTCTATTCACATTACGCAAGTATATTTTTGATTTCCATTCTTCGTGTTTAATTTTAAACCCACTAACTGTTATCGATCCTTCGTCTTCTGATTCACTTCTAGGAATATCAGGATATTTAGTGTAATAAATATCTCTTGGAAGTGGTTTGGTGTAACTGTGCTCTAGCTTAACCTCCTCAAAAGGTTCCAGTTCTTCTGCGACCCAAGTAGCGTCTAAATAGTGCCAAAATACATTTTTCTGAAGTACTTCTTCAGTCGTGAGTAGTACTATTGAGACCATTGCCAAATCATTCGTAACAGTTCACGATACGAAACACAACTACATTATTTGTTAGTATTTCAAATGTTAATGGTTGTTTATTTTTTCAATGAACTAATTTAGCTATGTCCACATCTAATTTACAACAATCTCACATATCTATATTCAAACTATTACCTAATAACCCCAATTGTTTTGACTATGATTTTAAACTAGTAGGAATATGATTTTATGTGACATTTGTTTAAATGTATTGTTACATTTGGATTCTATTCATTCATCAGAAGTCGCATTGTTGTTAACTTTTAACCAACTTCAAAAAAGGAGGAAGTTCTCAAGTCGTTGGAATCTTTTTTTAATATATGTTTTTTTTATTTATGTGTATGTTCACCGATTATTCGAAAAGGCCTGAATCGATTAGGATAATATTTTTTATGTTTGAAAGAATGTATTTCACAGGTGGTCTTATGGTCACCATGTCAAGATCTGACAATGGAATCCAAGAGAAATCGAGGCAAATCTTCGAATTCTATAGGCACACTTAAAAGGATTTGGGTATTTTATTTATTTTTTTATTTATATATGAATTAAAAAATGTCTAGATTGCATGTAAATCAAGTTGGAGTCAGGGAAGTTTACTGGGTTACAATTATTTCATATAGATCTTAACTAATTTTGCAAATGCGAGGTTTTAATATAGATTTAATTATAATTAGCAGTTATTTTATTTAGGTGAACTTCAGTTATATTTTAGAATAGATACGAGAGTTTATATACCAATTAAAATACAATGATGTAGTGCCAAATTCTACAATAAAAATTAGACTTTTGAAAGATATATACTATTTAAATACACAACCTTTTTTATATTAGCTCTTTTATTATTTGTTTTTAATTATGGCATAGACGTAATCAAAGGGCGTTCAGTTACATAAAGAAATAGGAAAGCTCATTGAGCACTGTGCTAACATCGATTGCAGAGTGGCGTGAACGCGACCTTGAATTTATTTAGTGAACTCACCCTCACGTCAGACGAGGCCAGTAGAGCACATGGACCCAGAAATCCTACTGTCTCCCAGCAAGTCATTATCCGACAGGCCCAAGTCACTCGTGGTCCATTTCTTTAATATCGCGCATGATCCCGTAACATATTACGTAAGTTACTACAGACCTAATTAATTTTGAAAACAGATAAAGCATCTATAAGCGAATCTGATGAGAAGTCAAGCAAGCTGCAATATCGAAGCGGAAGGCACTTTCCAATCGAATCAACAACAGCCTATCGAACGTCAAAATCCAATTACGAGACTGAATCGCAGCGCTCGCGGGGCTTCGGAAACGGTCGCTCTTCTGGCGGTGGTTGGTGCTTGGTCTGGCATACGGTGGATGGGAGACTGCGGCACTCGGGTGTGTGAGGAGACAGGTGGCCGCGGCAATGCCTCCTGTCAGACTGAAGCACGGTCCGTGTCCTTGGACCGCGCGCATGCGTCTTCCAGTTTTAAGTTTTCCAACAATGCATGGACCTGCCTCATTGCAATAATGACACACATCTTTTCATACAGCCTTTCATTTGCAGGGAAACAGTTGCTCCTTTGTAGGTTCGCTTTTTCATTAGGTACTTCATGAGAGCGCAATTAAAGCGCTTTTTGCCGGTGCGCTTTATTCAGCGTTAAATATTTTCTTGTACAATTGTTTTTGAGATTGGCATGGCTGGTTTGGTTGATTAAAGATTTTATTGAGTTGAAGGGCGTGGCGTCGCGTGACATATCCGACCCTGAATCCTGAATGTACACGTCATAGACTTCTAAACCCATTAAGTATGTTGTTTTACACTGTTTTTATTCTACAGTGACGTCACTTCTGTGATGGATCGTAACAGATTTCTGAGTTTGGCGCACAAGGTTCCTGGTTCGATTTCCAGGGAGAGCAGCTTGTTCTACGAAATTATAACGACTGGCATTGAATTGGGGCCAGATATAGAGTCAAACTTTCATATCATGGGACTTGATATCATCGGCTAATAGGTGCATAAATATGTAACTATGTCTACCCCTTCAGGAGTAATAACGATATTTGTTTTATTCTATATTATTCATCGTTGGCACTTGGTGAAACTTCTACATATTCATATTTTAAATAAGAAACACATGTACTTTTTCATATATAACTTATAATTGAAAAATACTTTTTAAATAACTATCCTGTTTCCCGTTTTACAGCATCATCAGGGCTAAAACTTATGTTAAGTTTTAATTTTCAATTGTAATTTATATGTAAAAAAGTACATTTGTTTTTCATTTAAAATATGAATATTTGTTTCATCCTTTATTAGTTCTCCAATGACTTATTTTTTCCGAAAGTTTCATTGTTTGATAGCATGACGACCACAAACCACAGAGGTTTGTCTTTAATTCCTAATATGGACATGGTAATAACATACCTAAAGTAATAAATACACAAGTATCTCAGTTGTATATAGTCATAAAGCACTTATACTGTTCCACATACATTTAATAGGATATTAGGTTTCACTTAATTGGTTTCGGTTATGGACCTGAGAATACAGTAATGGGCGAAAGCGGTGGCTTAAATTTATATAGAACGGTATAAATGTTAATGAAAATAATAATAAAGATCTCAGACATTATAAATAACATTTGATAGTCAATATTATTGGCAAATTGGGATTGATAGATAGGATTGTCACACATTGGGATAAAGTGGTGAGTGGTGACCTAACATGGTGGTAATTTGTTGGTTTTAGAAACAACCATCACTGGGATATAATATGTTGGCCTTAACTTGGCCTAATGTATAATATCAGTAAATACTAGTGATGAGCAAAATACCAAGATCGATAATGCAAGACCAAGAGCAAATTTTGTGTAATTCGTTATTAGAAAATTACTACATATTATAAAACAAAGTCGCTTTCTCTGTCCCTATATCCCTCTGTATTGGTGCGGTTTTCTTAAATAGATAGAGTGACTCAAAAGAAAGTTAAGCAGAATTTGGGTTCGTAATTGGATAAATAGAAGAAAATCACTGGGAACATTCGTAACTTCTATAACATGACACAAAAAGCAAAGTTTTCTCTATTCCCCAACATGAAATTTTGCGGTTTTCATTTTAAATTTACACAGCAACTGTCACGGATCGAAATCGTATCGACAATGAGCATGTTTATAAGTAAACCTGTTCAGACGTGCTTAGAGCACGCCCTCCTCTACCCGCGCCTCAGCTAGCTTGCTCGAAAATCAAACGTCAGTTGATTTTTAAGCATGCTATAAATAAGCATACTCATTACTAGCAATGTTGTGTCACACATGCTATTAATGAGCATTTGCTTATTAAAAGCATGCTTTCGTGCTAGTAATGAGCGCGTGTCCGTACCTTTATGCTGTATTACTCAGTTGACGTTTGCTGAAGTCTTAAGCGTGAAAATATTTATGTTTATCACACGTGGGCGTTGGCAAGGGAGCAGAGGGATATGCTCTGATTGATTTGTTTGTTTCTATTTAACTTCGTGGGCGTTTAAAGCCTCGGGCATCCTCGTAATCGATATATTGCCAACTTTCATTTTTATTTACAGTATAAACATATGTACAGAATGAGGCCTATGTATAATCAACCGTGATATTAGTAGGATAAACGGAACAACATATATGAAACAAAGGTTCGTCGCCACCATGGTATACTATCTGGCGATGACACTCCTAACAAATACCTTTCCCAAATACATAGTATTGTTAGCCCTCTCTAGAAAGTTTTTGTTTTGAATAATATAAGTTTGCTGAAGCTTTTAACCAACACTTGACTTTTTGTGACAAATCAAAAGTCAATTTTTCGTTTTCCACGTGATCTAATAAATGTTATCTTTTTATATATAAAACAATTAAAAAATAAATATCGTCACCCCCATATTCCCGAAGCGGTAGGCAGAAGTACATATGCACCCACGATTAGTCAACGATATTAGGTCCAACGATGTGACTGGTGGCATGTTCGTCGCCATTTTGGGGTACAAAATTGTTTTCTCACAATGTTTTCCTTCACCGTGAGAACACTCAGAAAATGTAATTAAGTTAGGGAAACTCATTGGTACATGGCGGGGTTCGAACCTGGACTATCGAAAAGAAAGTCCGAAGCGCGTACCACTAGGCCACCGTAGCTCTATCTTTTGATAGAGCTTCGTTGGCCTTGTGGTTATGTTTTTAGATAAACTGCAAAAAACCTCATAGTATAATAAGTGGCCCTACCGTACACAGAGACTTATGATTCATATAAATCCAATTAATAAACCCTATAACACTACTATATAAAAGCAAATTTTATCCCGGATACACTACCACTCTACCTGCAGGACCAATAATTCGTTCGCTGCAGCGCCGGAAACCTTTGAACATTCTCAAAGGCAGCCCGAGCTCGCTCTTAAACTAATTTCTTCTGCACCTATTATGTAATTGGAACATGGCGACCTAACTATATTCAATTATAGTCCATTCGAGAACTTGTCCTAATTAAGTGTAAAGTAACACCAGTGAGGCGAGAGATACGCAAATTGTCCATGTTAACACGTCTCATGTAACTCCATACAAAAAGCTACATTCCTATGTTAATTGTTTATGCAACAGAGGTTTTATTGTCTGTTATTAACGGTGTGATGTTCGATTACCTACCTATGTTTGATGGTAAGAGATAATCGTAGTATGAATATCGTGTTTTCCATACCCAAATTGAAATACCAATAAATACATATCTACACGCTAGCTCCCTGGCGCGGCAGACAGAGAGTATCGAGTGCCAAATGTCACGATCCCTACATAGTACATACCTGCCTAGCGTCCTCCACATTTATCATTTTTTTCATTCATACACCCTTGGATAATACGTGAGGTATTTGGTAGTGGAATGTCAACCGAGGTCTCCCCGGATACCTACATCCATCCACATTCGAATTGTATATCTGCTTTTTCAATCTTTCGTCTTTCATTCTTTCTACATGACCGAACCATAGGAGCATGCCCTTTCTAATTTTTACACCGACACTTTCTTTCAAACCGAACTTTTCTCTGATGACACACATTTCGACCGCATTTATACTATAATTACTATAAAAGAAATATTATTTTAAATTACGATGTTATTTTTTTTTATTTATGGTTTTTTTTAATGAGATTTTGAACTAGTAATAGGGAACTCTTCACTCACCCTTATAAAGTATTTATCATTATTAATTCCGGCGAGTACATCGTGGGCTCGCCCATAATAAAACCGAGTTAAAACCGCACCCCATGTGACTTACCGAGAAATAAAATATCTGCTATCCGATGTCAAATTTTATGTAAGCATAGGTTGTTATAGGTTTTTATTTTTCTTTCTTTTATAGGAAAAAACGAGAAGATAAATGAGTAAGTTACCTGGTGGCTTAACACTGTAATCCTTTTAGATTCAATATATCTGTTTGGTCGTCTAATCTCTTTTTTAATTTTTTGACACTTTTAAATTTTTTGGATTATCATTTTATGGCTATAAAAAGTGTTTGATGCGAGAAATAACAAAAATGCATTTTTCTAAATTTAATTTTATCAAATACTAGATTTCCCCGCTTTGCATATATTAATTATTTTTAATAACATAAATAACTTTCACTTAAACTTATAATACTTATTGCGTAAAAACATACCCACTTTTTAATGGAGTCAGTTAAAAAGCAGCCTGTGTTATTTTCATGTATAAGCCATCTTACTGTAAAGTTTCATCCAAATTCGTTCAGTACTTACACAAAGAATAACAAATATCCATATTATATTAATTCTTTGAGACTTCATATAAAGAGCGTCGCATTCCAATGTCAATTGTTTAAGTTAAAGATATTTTATTGTCAGTTAACTATATCATTTTCGGTTCACGGTTTGAAATTATCAAGACTCGTCGGCCAGCAGAATTATCTTTGATCAATGGTCGTTACGAACTTGATAGAAGTACTGTTAGCTACTCTTACATAAGAAGCATAAGTCATAAGACGAAATGTGATAAGCATTTTTAAAAGTTCTAGAAATTTGCTGAATATCGAGATCGAATAGTACCTAAATGAAGTTGTTCTCCACAAAATTAGTAAAAATGGATTTAAACATACCTATTCTTTCTTCGTACACTTAACGGCTAATATTTATTAAGAACTAGTATACCCGGCTTACTTTTTGCGGCTTTAGAATCAATAAAAAAAAGAGGCTGCAATAGAATGATATAACTTTAGTAAATTTTAATTTGAGGTCAAAACTTAACCGGGACAAAGTGTATTCGTAATCAATTAGTTTATATTATTATTTTCAATTAAAAAAGAACATTTTAAATTATATTTGATTTCTGAACGACGCGAACGGGACGAACATCAAATGTTTTGTAGGAACAGTTTGTAAGAGAAAACGAAGTTGTATTTTATTACATTCCTAGTATTTTATTAATATTCACAAACCTTTTAAACCATCTCTTAACTATCACAAATAATTAAAAACCAAAATTGGTCAAGTCAGTCTAGCCATTACGGAGTTGTAGCAAAAATAACGATCAATTGATTTTTATTAGTATATATTATTTTACTCGATTAACGATTCGATTACCCAATCTCGATTCGACTCTAATTACTCGCGAGTGTTCGTACTAGACACACTGGCGTTCTATCTCCATTACTATCTACAATACGTGGGTTGTCATTACAATGTCAATAAGGGACAGCGTTTGGGTCGGAAATACACGACACAGGGATCAATAAAGCTCCCTCTGTACATGGGAATTAGTACAGCAGATTTGGAGCATTTTTGTACAGAATTTCACAAAACTTAGATGAATGTGAACGATTTCAAAAGTTGCAGTGAAGCGTACTAATTGGTTTCGAACTAAGCACTCACAATATCTGCATAAAACACTTCGGCTACAATATTACTACGATAATACTATTCGGAGTCGCTAGAATTTATTTAATAAATACTTTCTTTTTTGATGATATCGGAGTCGGCTACCTAATCGAGGGGATTTGACTAGGGCACCAGTTTTTACGCACAGCGACTACCATCAGATCTCTGCAACCCAGAAAGGAAACTAGGCCCAAAGCTTGTGCAATTTTAATAATTACATATTATTAATTTTATTCTAAGATAACAACAAAAATGTTTATTTGATGAAATTTATCAATTTTTAACCCTTGACAATTCACACAAGTTGATCTAAACCCAAAAATAAGCAAATCGCATGCTTTTGTTATGAGTGTTAGGTAACGGTATTAATACATAGAAATACTTATACAGGAACTAGAATAAATTCAATAACAACCTAGAATCGGAAACACTAATAAACATTGATTAGTATTTCCGATTCTAAGATTGACATCACATATGCCTGCCCCCGTCGGGAATCGAACTTGAGCCTCGCGGTTGGTAAGTGGGGTATAGCGAGTAGGCTGACGGCTCGACCAACGAGGCGAAACGAGATTATTTCATTAAATAAAATATGAACGAATGTGGAGGGAACTAGACAAATGTGCAGTAATAGTGACACTGGAACCTCGCTTCTCTAACCCCTACATGGGTTCAGGCGTGAAGATATGTATCCGTACTAATATTATAAATGCGAAAGTAACTCTGTCTGTCTGCCTGTATGTTACGCTTTCACGCCTAAACCACTG
>DVZL01005406.1:0-12089 GCA_018236625.1 Lasaia peninsularis
GTGTCTATAGGCCACGGTTGTCTCTTACCATCAGGAGACCCATGTGCCTGTTCGCTGTCTCATACTATAAAAAAAAGTCCATCCGAATAGGTAGAGGCCTAACATCATATATGTCATGAACCACCACTACACAGATTATTGACACCTGAGGCCGAGAGCCTAAGTCAATCAAAACATGACAATAAGCGTGGATGCCTGCATCCATTAATAAATATAGAGTTGGTTCTACTACAAGCAACTCATAGTAGAACTCTACCACCTTGATCGAATCGAGTTGAAATATTGGTTATCTAATAGTCTAAATAATTAGACTGCTATAGAAACTCATGAAGGATTCGTGACATCCTAAAGCAATAATTTACTACTGCTAAAACAAAGCAGTTCCCTCTTATAACATTATAATTAAAAAAGTATATTTGCATCTATGTTTCCTTTTATATTCGTAATGACTACTAGCTGTCCCGGCAAGCTTAATACCACCCGCACCTAGGGGTATGATAGATAAAAACCTATTCTCAGATTCATCAAACATATTATATGTATATAAAGTTTCATTAGAACTAGCTTTAGCGGTGTCAGATAAGTATGGCAACTAACATGACGGATTTTTATGTATATATAAAGATTATAATTTCTCACGTTTGACAGAAGTCGTAAATGTTCATCCAATATATAAAATATCCATATCACAATGTTAGTTTCTTACCGTACTTCTCCGAAACGGCTTGAACGATTTTTACCAAATTTTATATGCGTATTTCGTACTCATTGTCTGAGAATCGGCCAACATCTATTTTTTAGCCCTAAGTGCGGCTACGAAGTTCGCCGGGTCTGCTAGTTATTTTATAAATGTTTGTTAGTTCTACGCTGGTGAAGTCGCGAGCAATAGCCTGCTTTCAAAATCAGTAATCATCATTAATCACGTTTACACTAAAAGAAAATTGCAAATAACCAATTTCACTAAACGTTTTGTCTATTTCAAAAAGTGCTGAACCAAAAACTTGTGTATCATTTATTACACCATGGAATTATATCAATAAAAATTTATAGAATTACAAGCTTCTATCAATTTTAAACCATCTTATTCAACTCCTTTTCTAACCAAATGTATTTTGATTTCGTTAATTTTATCTTTTATCCACATTAAGTTTTTGCGATAACAACTAGATGTTGAAGATTTGTTATTTATGTTAGTATCGTTCTACAGGTGCGATATCATTTTTAGAAATTTGAAGAAGAAAACTCCACACTACTCGCACCAGTCACTAACGTTATAAGTTTAAAGGGGACTAAAAAGTCCTAGAAAGGTAAATACCTTTCTTGACAAATAAAAGTCGTCACGTTAATTTTCCTGAAGGGGTAGGCAGAGTAACATATTTCATAATTATGCAACAACGATGAGCTGGTGATATTGAGCTCCTTGAGGTGGCAGATGGCAAGTCCGTCGCCATTTTGGCACAGATACAACCACAGGCAACGGTATTCAGATAAACTGACAACAAACTGACAACTCTTAGAATAAGTTGCTTTAAAAAACTAATTACTTACTGCATACATTTTATCCGAAAAATTTATCAAATTAAAATTTATCATTTTATCTAATCTTTTAAAGTTTATAATTAAATGATTAATTATATTTTCCAGGTAGCGCGCAGCGTGACTTTACCTACTCGGCGAATAACGGTGAGTGAAAACCTACGTTACTAGTGTCATTTGTAACAAAATTGTATCACGTTGTAACTGGATTACTTAAAAAAAAGTACATTCACGCCTATTATCCCCGAAGAGATGGGCAGATGTATGCTACTATATCCACGACTCGTGAGTACAGTAGATATACTAGAACACCCAGGTGGCCCAGGTACTAGGGCCCATGATATGCCTGTCGCCACTCGGGCATTCCAATTCCTTACTCAGAATAATCTGAAAAATATTTTAAGAAAAGTTGCCCGACCTGGGAATTAAACCCGGGACCTACGCAGCTAACGGTTTTAACAGGCGACAGTCGTACCGTTAAACATAGAGGCGATTAACTGGATTATTTATTTATTTGTAATGCAATAAGACAGCGAATATGCACAAGGGTCTCCTGATGGTAAGAGAAAACCGAGATCTAAATTCTAAAGACACAATAGATGTTGTGGATTCGTCGCTGTTCCGTGGTTGGGCTGTTAGACATTATGTGCAAGGCTACACTACCCTCTAGGGCGGAACATGACAATGTTATTATGGTGTGAGGAGTATAGGCGGTGGATACCTACTTGGGTAAGTTGCAGCACAGCACTCTAATACTCTAATACTCTAATACAGTGATCATGTTAGTAATAATTCCTGTCGCCTCTTACGAGAGGCCTGGTAGAAAGGTAGCTGTTCGAGGAAATATCTTATACTTTTGATTCTAGCAATTTTTTTAGCTTCGTTTTGACAATACGCTCACCTTCCTACTTATGATTTTTCTTTAATCGGCTAGCTATTATAACTTTTATTTAACATTAACATTCAGCAAACTACAAAATGTTGTTTTTTTATATGAAGGATAAAATTACCCCTAAAAGGTAACAATTATTAACAAGTTTTTGTGAAAAACTATGAAAATAATACTCTTCTGAAAATACATCAAAGTTTGGATTAACATATTTTGTCGAAAGACTAAAATAAAAAGCTACTCTTTAGTAATAAATACTTGAAATTAATTTAATAAAATTATAGAGATAATCGCATCTGTGGTTGATCGCAGTCGATATTTAAGGTCCCGGGTTCGATTCCCGAGTAGAGTAACTTGCTCCTATGAATTTCTTTAGTTTGTCTGTAAAACATAACTTTGCCTGAGCAATGAATTGTGTCCGATATAGCGTCGTACTTGCCTGTCATACAATGGTGTATAGTATCGTCGGCTAATCGTGGGTGCATGTGTACCTCTGCTTATCTCTTTCAGGATATGGAGTTTTTAATATTGGAGCAATGCTTATTTGCGCTACTGAATTGCAAATACTTTGAAAGTACAATTGACAATAATTCAGCGTATTATTTAAGTTATTAAGTAAATCCTATTTAAATATTAAGCGAAATTACTGGTTTCTTTGGCGTTATCGTCTTTTCCATCACGCGATATCTGAAATCTGTTAAACTGAACAATAATGCTGCCAGCGTATTATTTCACCTTCATTTATTTATAACTGTGATCAAAAGATGTATTAGATTGAGCGGAAAAACAAAAAAAAAACGCGAAATATTAAAAAGAAATATTTTTTATCAAAAGGAAACGAAAATTATGGATGAACTAAATTGAAATGGAACTATACGGGAAGCACAAACTTAGAAATCCAAAAAAAAAACTCATTTAAATTGGTTGAACCAGTCGAAAGGTGGTATTTTTTGTCACCTCAAAAGGTGACAAAAAATTCTGTCTAATCGAGAACCTCTCCCTTTTCTAAGTTGGCTAAAAACAATGTTAACGTGCTAAAATAAAATATTATAGAGGTGGTATAGCAGGCGTGTACAGTAAATAACAAAAAAAAACGTGAAATATTAAAAAGAAATATTTATTTTTGTTTTTTATCGCTTGAACTGTACACAAATCTCATATCTTTGTTAGATATTACAATACTCTTATTATAAAACAAATTACTTATTTAACAAGTTGTTTCTCTTTTACTTCATATTTTTTAACTATTTTTATCTGAGTATATTAAAATTAATTAATATAATTAATTTTAAAGATTAAGATGTAGTTTGATTTTAATATGAAACTCTATGTAGCATCAAATTGTTACGGTGATATATTTTTTTCAAATAAATATATTTTTTAAATATAACACTGGGACAATATGAAAAGCTTACTTATTGTCTGCTGGACTGTCTGCTATTTTAAAATATCAAACCAATTAAAATATCCATTTTATTAAACTTATTATTTAGATAAATATTTAGTTAAAAATATTTTTAATTTGTAGAGTATATAAAAATTCATGTTACAATTACCATTTTATTAAAATAAGTACCTAGTAACAATTAATTAAGAATGAAAGTCAGAAAAAAATTTAATTCCTTCATTGATGAAAAACAATCACTTAAAAATTAGGTTTTTACTTATATTTATATGTTAATCTAGTTATAATTTTTAATCGTGGAATATACAAGCTTATATAAAATGTCCGGTTGGACTCGTGACACCACAATGAAACCTTTCACCCACTTACCGCTACCTGTGCGTGCCCACCAGAATGATCTAGATCTTTCTTATCCCCGCCATCTTGATTGGTTTCTTACACGAGAAGTTCCGTACATAGACACCATCAAATTAGAGGTGATCAAAGCTACAACCAAGATAAAGCCTATGTGGTCTAGTTGTAAGCGATTTGGACTTCCATTTTGCTAGTCCAGGTTCGAACCCCACGGGTAATTTTTTTTAAACTTAATTATATTTTCTCAGTTTTCTTACGGTGAAGGAAAAATCATGTTTAAGCCCAAATTCGAGTATTCTGATCTAATCTAGTATTGGGTCTTGTATCTAGGTTGCAGAGGTCACATGGCCGTCGCTCTACAAAAGTACTCTAGCCCTAGATTAGGTATTCGACCCGGTAATAATATTTATATTGTGTTTATAGTAAGGAAATTTTTTTATTGAAAAATAAATAAAAAAAAACATAAAAAAATAATGAAAAAAAATTACATATAAATTTATCAATATATTAGTTTATTGATAGTGGGCAATAAAATAAATAAAGTGTTAGTAGAAAAAGGACATGGTTTAGGTTTTTATACTAATGTATTAACAGCATAAGTTAGTATGACATCGACTATTTAACCGGCTTCAAAAAGGAAGAGGTTCGCAAGTCAACTGTGTATTTTGTTTTGTATATTTGTCACGCGTTTATTCCGCCAACTTTAAATAGATTTTGATGATTCTAACTTTGTAATAAATATCATACTTAAGAGGTGCTCTATTTTATTGCAATTGATTTGCAGTGGTTTTCGAAATAGTCAAGTGCGAGTCAGACTCGCGCACAAAGGGTTTCGTATCAATATAAAAAAACCCAGTAAAAATCACGTTGTTTGGGAGCACCCTTTATACCACAATATTATTAGATATGTTTTTAATATTTCTCGTTATAGAGGCACCTGAAAAATTTAATCTGAGATAATTTTAACTGTCATTCTATCGCAGTTCGTGAGATACAGCCCGGTGACAGACAGACAGCGAAGTTTAGTAATACCACCCATACCCAAAGGATAAGAACGGAACCCTAAAAATACACTCAACTACATTTACATGATAATGAAATTGAACTCGGTTGAAAGTAGTTTCACTGAGCTTATTTAAATGAAATAGTTCATTTCAATTACTTTAAAATATAAGAATGATGTTAACGTTATTATAACGATAAAAAGGCCTAAGAAAATGTACTAAAACAATATTATTTTCAGAATCCAATTCTACATAATATATCGAAGTAGTTACACTATTCATAACTCGAGAGCGGCTGGACCAATTTTCATTGCTTTTGTGTTTTTAAATTTGATTTAAATTGTGTTAAAAATGCATGGCACTGGTCGGTGGTATAAAGCTCATCAGAACAGATAGTATTTTTCATAAAATATATAAAATTTTATACTACACAAATAAACCTTTACACTATTTTGTACAAAGAAATCCAACTTATTCTAAGTTTAAAACTTTTAAATTTATCACTAGCTTACAAATCCAAAAAAGTCATTAAAATCGATTGAACCAGTCGAAAGTTTTGTAAGTGGTAACAAAAATACAGTTGAATCGAGAACCTGTCCCTTTTCGAAATCGGTTAAAAACAATATTAACGTGCTAACACAAAATATTACACAGGTGGTATGAGTAACGAGCGGGCGTGCCCAGAAAATACGAGGAAATTAGGTACGAAGCTCCGGGAGCATTGAGAGTATTGTCGGATAAAATTATTTCCTTATTCGGAGTGGTGCTGCAGGGCGAACGCAGTAGCACGTCTCGGGTTAACACGATACTATAAACACTGTTATCTGGAGGGCACTTGGACCGTTAGATCTTTCGGCCGGACGACCGGGAGGCCACTTGACATTATATCAGAACGAGTTCAGGTGCATATCTATTTATTGGATAAGACAGATAACAAGCACACGGCTCTCCTGGTTGTATTAAGAAACCTGGACCTATAAAAAGCAAACATGTTGTTAAGCTGCATCGCTGCGTGGCTGGAGTATTCCGAACTGGAACTCGATAAAGTGATTATGGCAGCAGAATAGACCTGTGGATTCCTATCCGGGTGGATTGCTGCACAGCACTCGACTAGCAGTTTTGGGCTTGATTTTTTATTTGCAGGCTCTTACAGTGAAGCAAATCATCGCGAGGAAACCTGGATTCATTGAACTCATAATCTAGGTTTCGTCCTAGTTTGTCGTCTGGGTTGCAGAGGTCAGATGGCAGACGTTTAGACGTTTACAAGGCTATAACTAAGAGAAAGAGGCATTCGCTTATCTTGAGGATTGTGAGGAAGCCAGATATCGAATTAGACTATCAATTTCTTTATGGTAGAAGCTAAAATATTTTTTATCAAACTGTAGCTCGACTGCTTAATGGTTGGACATGGAATGAGGTTCACTGCAAAACTATAAATTTGTACATATTTGGCATCAGAGTTCCTCGGAATGATATCGGTTTAGTTCTCACACCCGCGGCCAGATAAATCCAGCCTATTAGCCAAGAACATGGTACAAGAAAACTATAAGGTTAACTATGCCCAAAAGTAGTAGGAGATATGCCGTACAATTTGTATGGAGCAACCCGCGAGCTATAGTTACCTGGCAGGAAATCAAGATAAAGCCACGGCTGCCGCGGCGAAACTGTTGCGATCTTATCGGCCCCCTTGTATATATACTCGCCTGTGCTACCCGGCGATTGATGGACCAATGGGAACAATGAAATGAAAAATGACCAGAGACTTCTGCTCATAATAATGTTAATAGACGCACGTGATTAGCTAATACATTTTAACGGAAAACCATAGCTAATAAGCACTCGGCTCTCCTGATGTAAGAGACAATTGTGGCCTATGTAGATGTTACAAGAGCGAAGTCTTACAGTAGACGAGCTATTAGGCTATTAGATGAATACGCGAGAACCCGCATCAACACCAGGGAGACTGGATCAATACGGGGAAAAGCATATTAAAGTAAGTACTGTAAAGAAATGAAGAAATCTTAACTCCAGATGTCGCTATTATTTGATAAGGGTTACTTAAAAAGGATATGTTGCACTGATCATGTTTATTTTTTGTTCAATTTGAGAGTTTTAATGGCGTTCAATTTTGTATTTGACGCGAGATAAAGTTATCTTTAAAAAGCGACCTCATGTGGTGATCGCACTTCCGTAATCAGTGTGGATTTAAGTAATTAACTCTAAATATTAGAAATTTCTGGATTGATTCTTGATTTTACTAAGTACTTTTGAAAATAAGTTTTAATCATCTAGAATTAAAATGAATCAGACTGGTATATCAAACTGAAGATCGATCTTCTTTCCTATTTCACCTTTTAACGGATGGGAAATTTTTCATCTATAAATTATTTTAATTTTTCATATACAAATTGTTAAATACACCTGTCAGAAAAAATTACCCAAAGTGATTTAACCCCAAAGTAAAAAAATATGCTTGTGTTGTGAACTAATGAAATATTAAAAAACCTTAAACCCAAGAACAACTCTCAGAAATTCAATCTTCATGACACAAACGATTTCGTCCGTCTGAAATCAACCCAAGCCTCGGAATTGGATAGCTGTAGTTGTGTAGAATAACTCTTCGATATCGAGACGTTTCATTTGATGTGGAAGTACCTATACATAAGATACTATAAAATGCTTACTTGGTCTAAAGAAGTTCTCAAATGATCTATTTTTAATCTGGCAATTCTTATTGGTTTCTGGTAAAATATTTTTTATGGCATAAGACAGCGAACAAGCATATGGGTCTCCTGATGGTAAGAGACAACCATGGCCTATAAACGTCATAGATGTTGTAGGTGCGCCGCCATCTCATATCTCATAATCGGACTGTTAGACCTGATGTGCAAGTTTACCGGCTACCTTACCCTCTAAACCGGAACACGACAAGGTCATTATGGCGCAGGAAAGCCATTAATCTATGCAGGAAAGCAGATGGTCTATTCTACTAAGGAAACCCGGACCAACACGGGGATAATTATTTTGTATTATGCGATTTAAATAAGGTGGAGATTCTTATAATATACTAGCGACCTATACTATACATGTACTACTATACATGCTTTATACATAAAAAAACCTTTCTCTTGAATCAATCTAATTATTAAAGGTAACTGCATCAAAATCCGTTGCGTAGTTTTAAAAATGTAACTATACATAGGGACAGATAGACAAAGTGACTTTGTTTTATAATATGTAGGAATGATTTTTTTTTGTAATATCGTTACTTTACTTTACCTATTCCTAAAATGTCATATAAATTTTACAGCAATTGGTACATAGCATTTTGAAATATTAACAAAAAAAGTTATTCGTCTAGACGACAACAAACTAATTTGAAGTCAGAGTTTTGCGGTTTTACTGCGTTTAATTGTTATTTATGATCAAGATTATTCTTTGCGAACTGCAAGATTCTTCGCATGATCATAATTATTTCATTATGTATGTATGTGTTTAAGGCTGTCTTTTGTTATTTTATACTTTAGTAACGCCTTACGCTTAAATACTGTCTCATTATTTTGAAACGTTTACTATGAAAATGTCCTACGCAAAATTCATGACATCTTAGAAAATAATAGAATTTATTTAAAAGAGACCTTACTGTGACGCGTCCATACAATCTAAAAGAAACCACCGGAACGGAAGCGGCCACACCCTGACAACTGACTGTTTGTTTTTGTATTTCAATTTTAGGGTTCCGTAACCAAATGTCAAAACAGAACCTTATTACTAAAGACTCCGATGTCTGTCTGTTTGTCACTAGGTTGTATTTCATAGGCCTTGAAAGCTAGAATGTTGAAATTTTCACAGATAATCTATTTCCGTTCCTGCTATAATAACAAACAACTAAAAACAGAATAAATAAGCGGTGCTCACATCAAAGAAACGTGATTTCTTTTTTATAGATATTAATGAACCCTTCGTTCACGAGTTCGATTCGCATTTGGCCGGTATTCAGCTTAGCATCGAGTGCTTACTTTTTAACCTGTCCCCCATACTAAAAAAGGAAATGTTATTTTTAACGTGTTTATTTTTCGATGGTTTTAATAGGACTCATTACTGTACATCACACGAGGTAAAATTACGGGTAATGGTGGTCAATCTCGTGTGGTGATCTCGTTTCCACAGTGCGAGTTTTAATTTGAACTATAAATGATATAGCCTTTCCCCCAAGTTGCGGAGGCGAGCGTCCGACTCGACCGGTTCAACTCCCGCTCAGCCTCATTTAAACTGTAGCACATTCCACCGTCGACCATCTATGTGTAGTCCGGATTTGTTTTATTCATATTTTTCGCATCATCGGACTCAAAATCGTCGGCTACTCGTAGATACGTAAGCATGTATCTCTGACATGACATGACGATATCTAATACAAATAAATAAAATTGAAATGTCTGTATGAAATATTAAAATATCTCCTTTTTACTAAGTGCATATGTATGTTTACAAGGTACAAATACCAAAACAAATTTTTTTTAGATTTTTTGTCTGTCTGTCTGTTTGTACCCGTAATCTCAGGAACCGCTAGACCAATTTTGACGGGACTTTCACTGGCAGACAGCTAATATAATACGGAGCGGCTTGTGCTAATCATATTTTGAAATTCTATTTTAGAAATGTATACTTAAAATAAATTACATAAATAAAACACGCAGACGAATAGCGGGCACAGCCAGTTATTCATATTTTTAGAGCTTTGATGGCCTTTTGGTGAACGCTTCTAACTTCCATTGTGAAAATTTATCAATGAGTTTTTCTAACTTAAGTATATTTTCTGCTTGATCTCACAGTGAAGAAACATATGTTATATGTTTTACGCCATACTCTAATGGAAATTAATTGAAAAAACAAATACTTGACAAAAGCAACTGGAATTGATAAACGCCATAGTTAAAATGTTTTCTAAGTAATTTTCGCGTTCATCTGTTGCGCTTTTAAGGAAACAGTATAATTTTCTACTACTACTACTACTATTAATAAAAATTATTTTATAATAAATTGAGTATATTAGAGAATATATTAAAAATGGGTTGCCAAAAAATCCCTGACCCCGCCTTAGTTTACGTGCGAGCATGTGCACTTTGTTTTATTCAAGGCCCCAACAGAGACGACTGCAATGTTCGGTCCTTTATTATTACAAAGTATATCCGGGGTAAGGATCTCTCTATCACTCTTTTTCACACAATTTAAATCTTTAAAATTCGCAAACCTCTATTAGGACCGACTTTTTTGCAGACATCCCCATATCAACGTGTTCGTAACAAAACAGCGCTTAAACGGATATTTTTTTTTCTATTATCGTGACAAATATTAAACATTAAATAAAAAATATTTTTTTAAAAATAATTAAAAATATTTGGTCCAGGATTTTTTTTTGCAACCCATTTTTAATATATTCTCTAATATACTACATTTATTATAAAATAAATTTTATTCTATTATCAGCTCGGTGAAGGTCGGTTTAGGTTCGGATCTACTACTATACAAGATTAGTCAGAATTTGCAGAAGATTCGCTAAAATAGGCAACATCAAAATACTTTATGACTACTAGCAGATAACTTTCAAAAGGCTTTCGAATAACTTTTAAATTTTTTTCGACTAAAATAGTTATTGCGGCAAAACATACAGTCTTTTAATGTAGTCGGTTGAAAAACCCATGTTCTTCCTCAAGGTCAACTCTATTTCTGTACTAAATTTCATAAAAATCGCATCAGTGCTACGTCGGGCACATTCCAATCCGGGGCAATGTAATTCTTATTTCGAAAAATCTGCAAAAATATTTTAAGAAAAGCTGCCCGATCTAGGAATTGAACCCGGGACTCTACGCGGCTAACGGTCTTAACAGGCGAGTGAACTGTTACACCACAGAGGCGATCACAGTTCATATTTGTTTTAAAGTTTTTTTTATTGCAAAAACACATTTTTGGATCGCACTACGAATTCGTGTTCCGCGTAAGTGCAGGCCTTCTTTTATCTCCCGCCGCCCGATACACGCAGCCACCGTCATATTTATACATGTTTTTATCAATAAATATCCACCGGTGAACCGTTCGTACGTTGCTTCTGGGCTTGAACTCTATGTATACTCGTAACAATGTAATATGCTAACATAGATGTCTTATTTACTTATTACTGTATATGACATCGGCTGCAGTAATGATACATAGCTGGAGTAATGAAAAACTTGCTCAAGCAACTTAGTTATCTCAATCTCTGCTAATATTTTAAATGCAATTAAAGTAAGCTTTTTATTTATGGAGTAACGCTGGCGGATCGCATTCGTAATAGTGAGTTAAGTACCTTTACGCCTATTATCCCCGAAGGGGTAGGCAGAGGTGTGATAGTATATACACGACTCGCAAGTCCAGTAGATACACTAGAACACCCATGATTAGCCAAGGTACTAGTGCCCACCTTTTGCCACTCCGGGCACATTCCAATCCCGGGTAAAGTAATGCACACTCAGAATAATCTGAAAACCATTTAAGAAAAGTTGCCCGACCTGGGAATTGAACCCGGGACCCAAAGTGGCAAATTTTATCCGATGGTTCGGTCATGTAGAATGAAATATGAAAGATTGAGAAAACAGATATGGATGGTTGTATGATGATGGTACCTTGGGGAGATCTCGGTTTATATTCCACGACCAAATAGCTCGTGTATTATCCGAGGGTATGTAAATATAAAGCATGAAATGAAGTGAAATGAAATGAAAATTATTTATTTGCCGAATATGTGTGTTAAAAGTTGTTACAAAACAAAACTTTTAATTATATCGACTTATTCTACCACAATGTGGTGTGCAAATATTTTAACACTTAATTTATATTTGTTTTTTAATTATAAAACTATATATTA
>DVZL01005407.1:0-12087 GCA_018236625.1 Lasaia peninsularis
AGTGTGTTGAGCTAGATGGAGACTATGTCGAAAAATAAAAATAAATTTAGACCCACTTTTCTTTCATTTTCTTGGTCGGGTTTAGAACTTTTGGATCCACCCTCGTATATAACACACGAATAGAACCTTTGTCTATAAAAAAAATCGAAATCAAATATAACTCCAGGAAGGCTGGACAGATTTTTCTGATTTTTATGTTTTCGAAAATTAAACAACTTATTAAAAAATAAATTTGGTACGAGTCAAGCGGTACGAAGTTCAACGATTAGTTGTCAATATTTTTAAAAGCTTACCACAACTGTCTTGCCACTGTGTATGGATCAGCTTCGAGTCATTTTATATCTTAATCGGTAGACATAATAACTGATCGTGACAACTTTGTATTGTAAGCTAAAGGTGTGTTCACATATTAGTGGTATCAATTTAATGTCGCGGAACCCTAACTTTTTTTTTAAATAATTTGTTTCGTTTGGATTATGATATTGCTAACAATTTCGAAAAATACAAAATATTAAATTACGTTATTCTAAATTCGACCAATTATTATGTATTTCTTGTATTTATGTATTTATATGTGTTTAATATCTTTGTATAACACCAATTACTTTAGGGTTAGATCAATTTGTGTAATATGTCCATATTTAGAGATATTTATTTATTTTGATAAAAGTGTATAACAAGGAGATAATAAATAAAACATACGGTTGCTTAGTTACATTTTTTTCATACTGCGAATTTTTTTTCTAACCGAATATGCAAACAAAGGTTGTAAATATAAAGTTCTATTCGCTCTCAATTGTTAAGAGATTATCTAAAATAATTATGTAGTAACGCGATCGAAGCGGCGGGCAGCGAATATTATTTAAACTGGCTAAGTGCGAGTCGTACTCCTACACGAAAGGTACCATTACTTTATCTATCAAACGAAAAAAAAATTCAACTTTCTAGCTATTACGGTTCTTGAAATACAGTACAGATAGACAGACAGACGGACAGCGGAGTCTTAGTTCCGTTCCGTTTTTATCCTTTAGATACGGAACCCTGCTAACGACGACACAATTCGTGGGTAATTTCAGTTTTGAAACGAAAACACAAAAGACTGCATGGCGCTTATCGTACGAAACCAACTCGTAACTGTTATCTTGCTATTTCAAGCCGAATCGTCATTTAGTTGATAACAGATTCACAATCGTTATCATTAATAGTAATTCAAATGTGAGAATATCACGTTTACGACCAAGACAAATCGTTACGAGAACAAAACATGTCACATTTCAATTAAATTTTTATGGGGTTAAGTAAAAAATGCAGTTTATAAGAATCGGTGTGAAAGTTTCCACAAGCTACAAACAGAACTTAGACGTATTCTAAATGACCATGAATTTTACATCAAATATTAAAATTCCTGTAATGTAAAATAGGTAGTTTAATTCTTCTCTAATATAGGGTAATTTTAATTTAAAAATTTATGAATGCACTTTAAATTGTTTTTTAAATTAAAATAATGTTTTCTTTCAGCAAAATGTTCTGTCTGCAATATTTAAGGTACTTCCCCTCCATGTGGCATAGCCGTGGGACGCCCTGTATATTTAAAATTACTGATAAAAATAAATAAATATCGTTACGTGTATATCCCCGAAAGAGTAGGCAGAGGTACATATGCACCCACGATTAGCCGTCGATATTGGGTTCCATGATGTGACTGGGGCAAGTCCAGACAACATTATGTTTTTCAGATAAACATAAAAAAACCCTACCAGAAAATCGAACCCTACACTCACGTCAATTTGCAAAAAAGCCCACTTGCACGTGCAATAAAATTTATATCGTCCACATCTAAACTACAAAACAGAAATCATCAAAATTCATTTGAAACTGACGGAGCTATCGCGTAACACAAAAAACATACAGTATTCACAGCCAAAAGTTGTAATGTATAGTGGTCATAAATAAAGACTTGATTAATACAACATTCATCTAAATTAGGAAAATCACATTATAAATTAACATATGACTTGTAATTGTAGAGACGTGCCAGCCACAGATATTCCTGTTCAGGAAACACAGACTACTCTATCTATATTCAGTTTATAATGTATGTATTGGCTTCGTTCGCGTTTTTATTTAATTATTTTATTTTAGACATTTCTATAAAGTCAAAATAAAAGTTTTACAGCGACTGACCCGATATAACACTTAACTTTGTCTATTCCTGCCGTTATATGTCAGTTTTGGTCATTGCAGAGTTACGGCTTTTATGGTACGCCAGTCGATAAACTTATTTACGGCTTAGATTCGAAAACACCATTACTTACTGGTGTCTATAGTCGACTTCTAAATATTAGTATGGAGCTTCGATATCTTAAGAAAACTCTTTATCTTATAAAAAAAACACCTAAGTCGTGAAATTAATAAGAGAAACCAAAAACATGTAAATATTATCTCTCTTCTCTCAAATGTTTAATTTCTGAATTGTGTTAATTAATTATTATTATTCTTGTATAAATTATTTGATAAAATCTTTCGGATAATGTTAGGTATATAGGTATATATTTCAGTTGCTGTTAGTTACTCTCGAGAACGGCTAGACCGATTTGGCTAATTTAGGTTTTGAATTATTTGTGAAAGTCCAGGAAAAGTTTAAGAGGTCAGAAAAAATGCTTGAAATATTGTAAAAAAACCATTTTGGTTTTCCTTTAGAAACTACTTCTACCGTCAGATTTAATATTTATTTAAAGTTAAAGTCATTCAGAGATCAAATTAAATTTAAATAGTTTTTTTATCATTTTGATTTGAAATATAATTTTGGTTTTCATACCCAATAAATGCGTGCGGTACGAAGTTCGCCGGGATAGCTAGTTTGTAATTTTATGCAACCCTACCAATTCACTGAAAAATATATGTTTTATATCGATATCTCTTAAAACACTACAAGTAAACATATTAGGAGAAGTTACAAGTTTAGACCAACAATAATATTCAAAGTTTTTAACTGAAGAAAAATCAGTCGTTAAATAATTTGCACGAGGCGTGCTCTTTTGGGATTTTTCACACCACTTATACCTTACAGCTATTTTTGTATGTGTCTATTGTAGACGTAAAGGCCAACCCTTATCACCATGAAAGCCTTTACTTGTATTATTATTTTCACATAAAATCCCTCATTCCCCTGGTCAAATTATCATAAGACAACTGCTTTACCAATTATCCCATTTTTTTTAAATAACTTATACTTTTTTGTTTAAAAAAAATTAAAAAATAAACATATTTTTAAAATATAAAAAAAATATTTAATTCGATGTAAGTATTCTGTTGTTGTGAATATTCTGGAAGTGTTCGCCTTGATAGGTACCACTGCCTTATTTAACGTCAGTATTCGCCGTTATCATTTTCCGCTATGAATCAAAAGATAAGAAAAACATTAGAAAATTTGTCTGTTTGTCCTTACATTTGTAGACATCATTGAAAATCAATTATCAATATGCAATATTCTGCGTAAGCAGATGAAGCCATTTACAACGACTAGTATTTAAAAAAGAAGGAAAATATAAGTTGCCAACCCTACTGTTAATAGTTATTGCATACAAACGATTAGACAAATCGTATTAACTATAGCTCTGTTTGTCCGACAACGCTGTAAATATCACACGATATTATTTAAATATTAGTTTCATATCGTGGTGTCATCTGTAATAATAACACATAGAGTTAAAGAGTTCGTCTTGGAGTGCAATCTAGTTTTTATTAAAGGCTTTGATTTAACTTGCATTGTATGTGTGTAGGTATGTATGTTCGGGTGGAATCTTAGAATTCAATTTTGAAGTAGATATCTTCACCCGATTAAGCTGCAATTTTGTATACCTACACATTTAGTTTGGATGACAATGCACGATAAGGTAAATGACATAATTCTAAATCCAATATGGCAGACCAACCAAGATGGCGGAATAGTTGTTTTTAAAGCACTTCTACAATATGGATATCAATAAATCGAAAAGTTATGAAAGCTTTTTTGCCTTTTAACTTATTTTGAAAATGCTTAGTTTGCGAAGCGAAACGTTGAGAGTGAACGGTGTGTCTTGTTTGATCCGGTCGCACTATATTATTATTATATTACTGTTTTTAGCGGAAATATTGCAAAATAACAATTTGATTATGTATATTCTGTCTGTACTAATTTAAAGCAGTAGAAATTAAAAAGGCGATGACACCAATATGGCCGAGCCGTCGTAAAACTCTGGCACTACCTAATTTTCATCACGGCGTTAGTGACCAATATACAGACGCTCACCTCTGTCGAGCTGCATGGCTCTTCAAATGATTTGGAGATTGAAGAAATTTTAATGGCATCCAATAAGTGTTATGTGTGTATGTGTAATTAATAATAATGTTTTGCAGTAGTTGTAAACGTAATTATTTCTTGTAAGTTTTATTATTTAATCGTAGTATACTATTTATTGTATAAATATTTTTAAAACTATTTTGGTTGCGTACAAAGATTTATATCTTATGTTTTTATTTCGTCTCTCTGGCAGAGATTCGAAAGATAAGACGATTATTTGCACTTTTCTATTTACATTTTATTCATAATAAATAAAATAACCTTTAATTTCTTGCTACTCGGTAGACGAGACAAATTAAAGTGAGAACGTTTTATACAAAATTATTTTTTAATCATATTGCACAAGAAAAATGACCACTTGATCACGGTATTCAAACCACCACATGACCGTACGAACTTGGTGGGAAACCGCACACAATGTTATCGCATTTCCACGCTTCACCGGATTCCACTGTGAAAAAATACACTACAATGCGTAATGGGCTTACTGCGGTTACTCGGTTGTCGAGATTTAACTTGGCGATAACCGAAGGCTATTTGAAATCCGAAGGTTACTCCGGGCAAACACTGGCAACACCAAGGATGACAGCTGGCAAATATAATCGAGTAGTGAATGATTAATTTTTTTTAATTTGGAATTTCAGAATTGATCTCAACTGTGGTCGAGTGGAATCGGTATCCGCCTTGACGTACGACACCTAGGTTTGATTCCCAGGTTGAGCAACTTGTTTATATATTTTTTCAGTTTTATCTGAACAACTTCAGTTTTATCTGAACAACATAACGCTGCCCGAGATTGTATGTGTGTTCCTTATGGTAACAGACGCCAACTGTCACATAATAGGACCTAATATTGTCGGCTAATCGTGGGTGAATAGTGAATACGTATCTCTATGAAATGAAATGAAATGAAATTTATTTGCCGAATATGTGTGTTAAAAGTTGTCACAAAGTAAAGTTTTTAATAACCTACCCATTCAGTGATATCCCTGAAAGAATATGGACATGACGATCTCTATTTATTATTCAATTCTCATGTCAATGTTAAAATATACAGTTTCATAAACTGTTTCTAAACTCGTGCTTATTTTCACCAAAGATCTTTGAATTATAAGACCTCTATTATATTTCTCCCTTACCCTACCTCTATTATATCTCTATTTTATAAGAATATTAATTAAGTGTCATCAGAAGGCGCCTAAAGTCTTAAGTATTAGGGGCTTTAGAAGTAACAATGGTAGTGACACTTCGCTATGTTAATGATCACGTTAGTCGAAGAATTAGCGCATTCACGTCGATTTATCATATGCGAGGTTCAGTTGCTAATCCCGATATAGCCCCTTTTTAGAGATTTACTTTACCAGATCACCACATGCACTTTATTCATTATTCATTTCACTATTTAATCATTTATTATCTTTTAATCACGCTAGTTGAGTACATTTGATTATTAAATTTGACTTCCTTGTCGTCTTGTCGAGTGCTTTCGTCGGGAGTCGAATCTAATAATCAGATGTACTCAGATGGCGTGATTTACGATCTCGGAAATCAATCTAACTAGGTTTCAGAAACTGTCGTTTTAATCTTATTTTTATTGAATAAAAACCTTCTACAATATCATTAGAATACGAAGCTAAATTTCACCACCATTCATAAAGTTAGAATAGTTCGGTCGGGAAATCGGGCGCCTTACACGCAGAAAACCCGGGTTCAAATCTCGATCCCAGTAAATTGCATAATTATTAGTAAAAATAATTCCAAAAAACATGATTTACCTTTAAAAAAACACCGAGTTTGTAACCCCCTATTATAGACTAACACCACAGCGGAAGCCTATGATCTGCTTATTTTGGGGTTTAGATCAATACTGGCAGTTTGTAAAGATCATTCCATTATTATTTAGTGTTGACATTTCTCCACATTCCGGATTTCATTGTGAAAAAATACAGGACAATATCGTAAGGACTTATTGCGGTTATTCGAATCGCTATTAAACCCTACGGCCCTTGATATTTTTCTCTCGCACTCGAGTCACGGTTGGTCCTTGTATTGAGACGCCAGGTAACAATAGGAACCGAGCGTAAACAAAACATAGGGTTGTAAGTATACCTGAAATCTGTAGGCTTCAATTAAAAATGTATATATGTAATATGTTGTTATTTATTGAAACAAAAACCAAAGTTGTTGCTCTGTAAAGAGATTTTTAATTAAAAAACATTATACAATTATTATTATCTTGCAAGACCTAATACTACACTCAAATACAAATTAATATTATTTACTCACCTGTAAAGAGAAACAACATTAAAAGCTATTGCTTCAATTAATATTTTTCTTCAATTAAAAATAACTTTTTAAAAATCTAGTTGACAATTTATTGTTCACAAAACATAGAGAGTAGAACGAACATAATACAACCATGCTGTCACCCTAGATAATACTTTGACAAAAAAAGGTCCAAGCTAACACGCAGGCAATTCAGATTTAATGAAGAAGGAAAGGGCTTCATTTACATATATTAAAGGTATTATTATGTATTAAGCTTAGGAAACCCGAATACATAAATTTGGATTTGACATGAACTAGGACTAGGACCTTCCCCTACTGGGTTAGAGAGGTCATTTAAAACTGACGCCCCCATTTAAACCTCCTAGATTATCTGATAAAGCTAGGAAAAAATTTAAGATTAGGTAATATTTATTAAGATCGATTTATACAAATAAATAAAATTAGATTGTATGTATGTAATATTAAAATTACCGCACTTTACTAAATATGTATGTATGTTTACATGGCACTATATACAAAAGTAATATGCAGACAGAATAAAATAGATATATAAAAAGTGCTCCCATACAACAAACCGAGATTTTTTTGCGTTTTTATAAATAACTAGCCGACCCGGTGAACTTCGTATCGTCTAACAGACAATGCATGTCGTGTTACCTTTTAGCTAAACTAATTTAGGCTTTGTTGATCATAATACAGTGATACAAAATAAATATTAATATGGATAAATAATAATGAATAATACATATGCACAAAAAGAGAATAAAATATTAAAAAATAACAAAAAATATTGTTACTTTGTAGAATAACTCTTATAAATTGTTTTCGAAAATAGAAATGTTAAAAAATCTGACGAGGACTAACAATCCAACGAGATACATTGGTCCGGCAGATCTCGAGTTATAAGTGTTGTAACAAACCAGTCTTGCTTTTATCTATATAGATGGCACTGAAAACTTCAACAACGAGTCCGACTCGCACTTGGCCGTTTTTTATTTATTTACTTTAGTGATGTTACATGGAAATACTTTTAAAATGGATACCAAACCTATTGTAAGACACATCAGTGTTAGCTAACGTTTTAGGTACACTATCTCTTTCACTCCCACGTGTAAATATCCGTAGAGCAGGATAGAACATAACCAACGGAAAACAAACTCCGCAACTTATTATGTTTTAATTCGTTTCGGTTTACTGCGGACTTATTTAATAGCCTACGCGTATTTATTTACAAGGAAATTAAGAATTACAACAGTACAAAGAGACGACGAACATACCTTGGAAATATTTGACGAAACTGTCCCACAGATCTGAAGTTCGCATTTTGTACACAAACACACGTGAGCCCAAGGTTTTTTTTTTAATAAAATATTATAATTTTAAACATCAGTGAACATACGAATGGGCAGTCGTTATCAAACCAATTGCACACTGAATAATAATGTGTAAAATAAGATAAAAACTGGTTTCCGCGGTGTTGCCGTATTGGGTATTTTACCCGTATATTGCGGGGAATAATAAAGAGTGAAAAAGTCATATGGTTTTTAAACTTGTTTAGTTTTTTGACGTTTCACATTCTTCAGATTTTTTGTGATTTTAATGATAATAAATTTATTTTTTCACTAAATTTTGTGCTTGTTCACATCCTTATTCCATTCGACGTGGTAGATATACCAAAGTATAGTTTTTTTTTTACAATTTTCGTCTGTCTGTCTGTTACTTCCTGCTAATCTCTGTAACGGCTGGACTGATTTTGACGATACTATCTGATATAATAAGGAGAGGAAAGGAGTAAATTAGGCTACTTTTATTATAGAAATTTATTTTAGAGATATTTAAAATAAAAAAAATAAAAACGTCAACGAATTCGAGGGCCTTGCTAGTCTTTAATATAATAAGGACACAAATAAAAAAGCCGATATTAATATTTATTACCATAATAAAACCATCTAATTTATTTCATTTTATAACGACTATTATTTCTTTTGTGTCCGTAAAATGTACAAAAATTGGACTAACAGCTGGGTTAAATAAACATAGTAGAATTGTAAAAAAAAACTTTTCGGTTTAGATACTTCAGTGATTCGATAGTGTTATTATATTTATAAAAAATACACATTATTAACAGTAACAAAAAAAATACAAGTCGAATTTTCATCAAATTTTAATAGTAAAGTTCAGAGGACACGTGTTAAAAATCAACAGCAGAATTGAATGCCGCGGCTATTTTTGGAAGTCGGTAGAAAATGTACACCACAAAAACAAACATTCTTTCAAGCAAACTCGGTATAAAAAGTACAAAGCAAAGAGTCATGACAAATATCTCTCGTTGCTTTGCAATTAACTTGTCTCATTTTTGAAATGAAATTTATTTATTTGTGGAATATGTGTGTTAAATTGTTGTTACAAAAACTGTATTTAATTATACCAACATATTCTAGCATGTAGTGGTATGCAAACTATAAAAGTACAAAGGTATAAACTATAAAAGCAAGGTTAAAATTTTTGAAAAACTCACGACGGATGATTGATTAAAAAAAGTTAGTCATCAATATTCTCTTTCAATATGGTTTCATTTATTTTGAGTATGTTTGCAGACATTTGATTATCCTTCCCAAATTTCACCTCCACAACTTTTAAACGGCTCAACCGATTTTCATCAACACATAAGAACACTTTCAGATAAGTCACCTTTAATAAAAAAAAACTAAATTGAAATCACTTCATCCGCTCGGGAGCTACGATGCCAAACTTATAACTATACACCCCTATTTTTGCGTCGGGGGTTAATGATTAATAATTGTTAATTATTATTATTATTTATAAACATTAATTTACATCCGACTTATTTTAACCCTATTTACTAATAATTAATATTCGAAAGTGGTAATTGTTAAAGCTGTTCTTTCCCTCGGTATGATAATTAATCGTTTGACAATTCTCGTGTTCGTTTTTAGGGTTCAGTACTCAAAGGGTAAAATCGTAACCTTATTACGAAGGTTCCGCTGTCTGTCTGTCACGAAGCTGTATCTCATGAACCGTAATAGCTAGACAGTTGAAATTTTCACAGATGATGTATTTCTGTTGCCGCTATAACAACAAATATCCGCCGCCGCTAAAATCAATAAAATAGATGTATAAAGGATGCTTCCACACATTTTTTGACGGTTTTATAGATAACCTTTAGTGCACGAGACCGATTTTTTATTTTAAAATAGCCAGGCATTACACCGCCACCTCATCTGATATTAAGTGACGATGCGGCAAAAGATTTATGCCTACCTAGAATCCGTCTATTCACTCTGGCCTTAAAGATTTGACAAGCTTATAATACAATAATACAGGTTAAATTGTTACGTAAACACGCTCACAGGCAGCGAATTTCACTCCTTACCCGTTCGCATTAGGGAAAACGAATAGAAATAGAATAAAATATTTTATTTTAATAACACATTTCAAGCAGTTCTTGTGACGCGTCTACATAATTCTAAAATTTACCACCGGATCGGGACGCGGCCACTCACTGAGAAGATCCGGCGAAAGAAACTCAGCATGCTTGTGTCCTATGTTACATTATATTGTTTTAAATTTATATCCAAAATTTTATATTTCCAATTTTGTTTTAATACAATAATATACAATTTCATTTATTTTTAAATTTTAATTTTTACTTACACTCGTGACTGCGATTTATATAAATTATATTTAATATTCAAATATAGTGTTAGATTATAAATCTAAAACTATATTTCGTTACACCTTTACACAATATTTTTTGCCTTTTGTTCCATGCTTCCATGTGAAGGATATCGCTGACTTAGCTATAAGGCCGTCTTTGTGTATCATTTAATCTATAAGTTTTATTTTATATGTTAAACTATTTTGTATTTTTTTGTGGTGCACATTAAGGAGTTATTCTATTCTATTAGCAGAGAAGCAAATAATTCGAAACTTTTTTATCATTTACATATTCTGCAACCCTATAATAAATTTTCTATTTTGTTCATATAGTACCCTGGCCGACCGAGCTTGGCTCGTTGGTTCTTTTTTGTCAGACCAATAAGCTTCGCCTACTTCAAAAAATTGCTATCTGACTTTAAATCTATGAAACCGGAGTCAGCACTATTTCATACCAAGTGCTACCGAAAGAGTTGTATAGATGTTGTGATTGTCGCAATTATATATTGAGTTATTTCACATAAGACCGATTAGATAATTTTTTTACCCCCAAAACCCCTATGTCCTAAAATGCAGCGAAATCCTTAGAGCCGTTCCTCAGATATAAATATACAAGAATTGTTCGAATAAAAGTATTAGATTTAATTTATACGTCTTTAAATTTATTCAAATTTATCAATCAAATCATTTCGTGCAGAATATTTACGACATATGAACACTTCATACAAAGTGGTTACAAATAAAATACGATATGGAAATCTGATAAGCGTTCCCAGCGAACTGAAACTGGTACTCCGAAATGCAGTTGGAACATTGGACGTTCATCGAATTATGTCTTCGAATAGTTAACGTAGACCGGGGAGCCGCTGCCGGAAAACATACTGCATTGAGAATAACAATGTATTTGAACAACTATCAGTACAGTTTGAATAGTTAACGTAGACCGGGAAGCCGCTGCCGTAAAACCAATCGGATTGTATAAGACAAAGGTGTACGAATACAACCATCTATCAGTAAAAAGTATAGAGTATTTCAAAGAGTAAAAAAACTCGAAACAACTCATGAAGAATCAGCATTAAAACTTTGTTCGTACGACTAAACTCATTAAGTGAGTCTAGAAAAATCTTTGCAAACATTTTATCAGCTTCGAAAACTTGGCAAATTGGTAGGAACATTTGTTCTTTTTCGAGGGAATAACGAGGTGGGCTTGTCGAGTAATGAGGTCTACAGACGTTGCCCTCCAGCTCTATCTTACTGACATAAATGAGGTAATTTATAAAGATGTATGACTGAATATTTCATTTTACATATATGCAAGTTTTTATTCTTACAAAAGTAACCGTGTTACAAAAGACAACGCGGGGTAATCTGCCCGTTTTGTGGAGTTCACAAAGTCAGGATAAATCGGCCTTGTGAGAGTGAGACAGACAACCCTATCACCTCTGCCTACCCCCTCGGGTATGAAAGGTGTGAAGGTACTTCACTTTAATAAAGTTATTATATACAACGTTATCCACGTTATCATATGCTTGTTCGCCTATTTTTTTCATATCATAGATTTTGCAATAATACAGAAATCTTACGGAATATAAACCTAATATACGGAATAACAATCGGTACGGATCAGTATTGTACTATAGATTGTAATATAGATGATATTTGCGACAGGCAATCACAAAGAATATAATGCCAACATAGCCTCGTGGGTATCACACAATAGGATGGCCCTCGAAAAAAGTAGATCAGTGCAATAAATTCTCACCAAGAGCAATTCACAT